>JBBMKA010000009.1:6440685-6451095 GCA_037833695.1 Sechiopsis laciniata | reverse complement strand
CGAGACCATGTTTTGCCATTTTCCCTTGAAGTAGAGTAAATTGGATTTACGGAGAAAAGTGCAAAACAATTTTTTTTTTTTTTTTTTTTTCGGGTCTTATCTTGGCGGGTTGGTTATGGGCTGGTTTGGTCTGGGTGGGTCGAATTTAGGGTTTAGGATGTATTAAAGTAGGATTTAGCCATGGGAAAAGATCGATAAAATTCCACCGAGAAAAAAAAATCTGGTGTGATTTGAGAAACAACGCAGACGAGAAAAAAAAAATTCAGAGAAAGATCTGAAAAATTTTGCGATAGAAAAAAAAATGATGAACCTGGAAGAAGCCGATGATTCAAAGATGGAGACCTTCGCAGAGAAAAACAACGAAGAAGATGGCGTTGATGAAAAATTCACCGATTGAAGCACGTTGTCGAAGGAGAACGTTGCTGGAGGAGGCGCTCGTTGAAGGTGAAAGGCTCGCCGGAGGGGTAAGAGAGATTGCGGCTAGAGCTTTGATACCATGTAGATATTGAGGCTAAAAGGTTCATTCTTTTTTCTCTGGGTATTAATGAGTAATTGAGAGGTTTCTTAAATAGAGACCTCAATGTACAAATAAGGCAAGAAAAAAAATATGGAATAAATCCTATGCAATAATATCATTCTAATTACACCCAATTGATTTAGTAAATATGGAAGTAATTGATATGGGAAAATATGGAAACAATCAACATAATTCTACAATAACCAATGATGAAATTGTGGCAGTTAAAATTGGAAATTGTTAAGAAATAAATACCAATTTCTAGTGCCATGGCTTCTTCAGCAACCATATCAGGGACAAGATTATCTGTCAAAGCACCATACTCGTGAAGTTGTTTGCATGCTTCTAAACAGGCACTCTGCTTGGAATATTTAGCATCTTTACTGGAAAAGGTTTGCAAAGGAGAGCTCTTGGGAAGATGCAAGGTGCGAGTTTCCTTGTCCCATCTTGGTGTTGGCTTAAAATAACTATAAAATAAGAAAAATAAAAGAGAAAATAAAGAGCGTCATTTTCCATTCTAATTTAAAAATGCAGTGTCGTTATTCTCACAGTGAAACAAACTACAATATAAAATGACTGACCAATCAGAAGGAAGGCGAGAGCAATAGAAGTATATCAACCCAACACTGGAACTTAGCGTTACAATTGCCCCAGTGCTTTCGACACAATATGATTCCTCAACATTATCACTTGTAAAAGGTAAGCAGGGAAGAGAGGCATGGCATAAGGATTCATTTCTCATAACTTCCCCACTAGCAAGATATCTTTGAAGTCGAGAGAGAGTGGCAGAATCCCCACTGCATACATGTAAACCAACGAATATAAAAAAAAAAATCATTTTTAAAGGAAACAAAGATCATTCCACTGATGTATGAAATAGATATGAGAGAAACGTTCTATTTCTGGTAATAACAAAAAATCTCCAATGAAATAAAAGAGTTGATAAACCCTAGTTACAAAGGACAGAAAGTTTACTCCAAGAAAGCGCTAAAAATAGATAATTCTATAGCAAGTAATAAAGATCGAGTACAAATACAAGACAAAACATAACCCATAATAATTCAACTAAAATACTTTAAAAAGCAATCATATCTCGGTAAATGTAAAAAGAAAACCAAAGGGAAAAAAACATGGCAAAATGATTCGGCACCTCTTCACCATCAAGATGTACTCTGAATTTTGCATCCTTGCCCGACCTCTAGATTGTATGAAGCTACATACCGTGGACGACGGGTCGAATCTTATTACCAAGTTGCAACTTTGGACGTCTAAACCTTCTTCTAGAATTGAGGTTGCAACAATGATGTTGACCTGAGAAAATGTAATTCCCCAATCAAATTAAGCATTTTATAATTGGAAACTTGTAATAGCCTGAGTTTTCGTTACGACTCTCCAGGCATGATTTTCTAACCGTTCTCTAAGTTTTTTGGGCTGTTATTACAATTTTAACTTTAGGGGTAAACTGGTAAATTCACCACTAAGGCTTGTTTTATGATTTAATGAGCTTTGGGTTATAGTTGTGATTTCAAGGCTTGGAGGTTAGTTTTGTAAATTGGAAAGGAGGTTGTAAACTTAAAAGGAGTTTATCGATCGATTAATTTCACAGCTTTCATTCCATCGATTCTTTAAGAAAACGCCAGAGAGCTTCATCGATTAGTCCCAGAGAGTTTTCTCCTGACCGTCTTCTTCCTCACTTCGATCGATGTCATGCCCAGCCTCACCACCGCCATCACGAATCCCGACTCCCTGCCTGCTTGCTCACGCTTGCACCCGGAGCGCCTCGCCTCAATCGGACGGATCCACATGTCCCAGAGCCCAGCCGCATGCCCGTTCTAGTGGCACCGTAGCCAGTTGCGTCTCTGTTCACAACACACGCCTGCGCCTTGTGGATCTACTGCGCCGTATCACCAGCAGCAAAGCGCCCTTGCAATGCCAGTCCAACCACGCACAGCATCGCAGTCACGCTGTCTTGCTGCACCGAGCACACTCTTGCGCCTCCACCAGCATTCGTGCCCCAGCCGCAATACCACATCGCCAAGCAGTTCGCATTATGTCGTGCCTTGTTCCTCGTGCTGCTCTTGTTTCGAGACTTGGAGTAACTTTTGATCCCTGAGACCATGTTGGTTTATGTTAGCTCTCTTAGATGCCTAATTTATGATATGTGTTTTAAATAGGTTGTGTTTAGGTTGTGTTGTTGGAATCTGCAGTTCAAGTAGCACTTTGATTTGTATTGTCTTCAAGGAAGGATTTCTTACCTGGGTTGTGTGCACTAGAGAATATGGGGTTCCACCTCAAAACCAATTGGCAATGAGGGGAGTAACCCATATCTCTTATAAATGCTTGTAGGACTCTCCAACTTTCCAATGTGGGATAATTGTGAGATCCTAACATGCCCCCTCAAGAAGGTGCCTCTTTTGGGCTCACCAATCTTGAATCGAATCTCAATTTCATTTTTATTGGACCGATACCCATTTGAGCTTAGGCTCTGATACCATATTAGAGAATATGAAATTTCACCTCAAAATCAATTGGCAATGAGGAGAGTAACCCATATCTCTTATAATTGCTTGTAAGACTCCCCCACTTTCCAATGTGGGACAATTGTGAGATCCTAACAGTGTGGACCCTTTGCTCATTACTGATTGTATCTATGTGATGCGAGCATTATTATCTGTGAGCATGTTGAGGTGGTTGTATGCCTTTCTGTATGCGAGCATATTTAGGTAGTTATATCTATGTTCTGTAATAACCTATCTCTTTCTGTATGCGAGAATATTTAGGTAGCTATATCTATGTTCTGTAATAACCTATCTGTTAGAATGCTAGCTTGTATCTCAGTCATCTTTTATCTGTGCAATAGTATCCTGTTTAGGATGACTTGATTATTTGCCTGTTGAGCATGTTTGTGTGAACTACCTAGGACTGAGCATGTAGCACTCTTAGCATTTGTGTTGGTTAGGTTGTCATCATCTAGAGGCTTTGAAGGGATGTGATGTAACATGCCACCCTATCAAGCCTGAGGATATGATGTAACATGTCACCCCCGGTGTAGCCTAGATTCTGGCATGCTAGAGCAGGATTCTAATCATGGTGCAAGCCTGCCATGGGAGGATCCTTAGCTTCAGGTGATGGGTGTGAACAGGCTGACACAGTTGGGTGCCGAGGGCCTCCCATAAGCTGTGAATTAGTGGACACCATTCTGAGTCTTGTTAGTCATGTGGACCTAAATCAGGATAGTCTGTGTAGGCCTGCACTTACTCGGTTTGTAGCAACATGCAGTGTTCGCTTACACAGTTTAGATGCCGAGACGAAGGCTCCCTCGAGCTGGTGTTGTCAGTACACCATTTCCAGTTTGTCTAGAACCGAATACTTGGGGTGTCCTCTAGGTTAGATAAAGCAAGAATTGCAAATGGGAAGAATCATCTAACGGTAAAATGTACTGTTGGTTGATATAATTAAATTTACCCCAATCCATGAGCTTAGGCTTTTGAATTTATTGGTGGTTTAACATAATTTAACATAGTATTAGAGCAGGAGGTCATGAGTTCGAATCCCTGCCAAGTCGTTTCCTCCCCCAATTAAAATTAAATTCCACTTGTAGGGCATTTCTCAAATTTCAAACTCCACAAGTGAGGGAGAGTGTTGGTTGATATAATTAAATTTACCCCAATCCATGAGCTTAGGCTTTTGGATTGATTGATGGTTTACCATAATTCAACATGTACATATGGAAAGAAGAATAAAAATACATTAGGAAATAATAAATCACAATAATTTTAGGGTAAATTAACACTCCCCCTCAAGCTGGTGCAAGATGTCTTTCATGGCTAGCTTGTCAATCAATCTGTCAAATTGTAACTTCGAAAGTCCTTTAGTTAGGACATCATCAATTTGATCTGTTGTAGGTAAGTACAGTATGCAAATCACACCGGTGTCAATTTTCTTCTTTATAAAATGTTTATCAACTTCAATATGTTTTGTTCTATCATGAAGAACTGGGTTGTGAGCAATGGAGATCTACTTTATTATCACAATAAACTCGTATAGGTTGTCTGCATAAATTTTAGTTCTTTCAGGAGTCTTTTTATCCAGATGCCTTCACAAATGCCATGAGCTAACGCCCTAAATTCTGCTTCAGCACTGCTTCTCGCTATAACACTTTGCTTTTTTACTTTTCCAGGGAACCAAGTTTCTTCCTACAAAAGAAAAATACCCTGATGTGGATCTCCTATCTATGGTGCTACCTGCCTAGTCTACATCAGTGTAAATTTCAATACTAAGATTATCATGTTTTTTAAATAATAAACCTTTTCTTGGAGTTCTTTTTAAGTATCTTAGGATTCTGTAGACTGCTTTAAAGTGATTTGATCCTGGAGCATGCATAAATTGACTTACCATACTAACTGCAAAGGCAATATCTGGTCGAGTGTGAGATAGATAAATCAGCCTACCCACGAGCCTCTGGTAGGGGTGGAAAAAAAATCCAATAACTAACTGAACAAAACCGAACCGATCCATTTTAGAAATACATGGGATCAATCGGCTCAAAATAGTAGAAAATTAAGTTTTACGGTTCGATTTGGTTTTATATATAAAAACCAATAAAAAACCGAACAAAACCAATCTTATAAATAGCAAATAAAAACCCTAAATGTAGCGCCTCATTTTCTAATTTTCTCGATTCTTCTCTCCTTCTCTATGACGACTCCTAAAAAACATACGGATAGCCCGCATCGATGGTGACGTTGACCTTGGGTCTGGATAAGGAGCCGACAAAGCCAGAAAGAGGCATGGTGATTGAAGATGAAGAATGACGCTGAATGGGTGAGAATTTAAAGATACAGGCCGTGATTTCTTTGGAGTTTGTGTACATGGAATTTGGAATTTAGTGGGTTTGCACCATTGATTTTGGTTTGTGAAGAATGGTGCCCATTTTCTAATTTAACCCTAAATTTATGAACTACGATTCATTTCTCTTCTCGTCAACTTCTTCTCTCCACGTCAACTTCTTCACTCTGCGTCGACTTCTTCTTTTCGTATCTTCACATTATCAAGTTTCCTCTTGAGTTCGTAGCAAGATATTAATTGTTTATTGTGCTCACAACAATTTCTAGCATAGTAAGTTATCAATTTATAATGTTTTGGGTTGAAAGATAGAAATTCAAATTCTCTAAATTTTTTAATTAATAATGAACCCAACAATGGATTTAAATAGAGTAGAAGAGATACTTAATTATGAAAGGAAAATATAATATCAAATCATAAAAGAAAAAGATGACTTAATCATAAAAGGAAAAGATAATACCTAATCATAAAAGGTAAAGATATAAAATAATATTTAATCTAATCCTAAAAGGAAAAATTAATTAAGAAATACTATTTTACTAAAATTAACATAAACCAACACTCCCCCTTAAGCTGGATTGTATATAGAATACAAGCCAAGCTTGGAGTTAAATTAATCAGAGTTGGTCTTTGGATGATAATGAGCTAATTGGGATGATGATAATACTAATGCCAATTGGAAATACTGATGTCAGGACGAATTGGAAATACTGATGCCAGGACCAATTGGGAATACTGATGCCAGAACCAATGGATAATATTGATGTAAAAAATACTGATGTCAGGGCAGCCAGGGCCAATCGAGAATGCTACTAGGACCAATCGGGAATGCTGCCAGAACCAATCAGGAATGCTGGACAGGACCAATCGAGAATGCTGGTCAGGGCCAATTTGGGAAAAGAGGTTTGGCACCGGGATGATTCTTCCGGTTGCGACCAGTTCATTGACGCCTTTGAAGAGGAAAATTTTGGCTCTTTTTTTTTTAACGAATCAAGAACATAGAGAAGAAAGAAAAAGATAAAGATGGAGAATAGAGAGAAAATTCCTTTAAAGGATTTTGTAGAGAAAAAAGTTTTGAAAAAAGGGTACAAGATTGGTAGTGAGATTTTGGATTTTCTAGGGTTTTGAGGTGAGAAAAAAGGATATAGAGGTTTGAGGAGATTTTGGACAATTTTGGATTTTTTTTTTCTTTCTTTCTAAAAGAGGAAGAAGATCATGAAGTAGGAACAAGTTTTTAGAAAAAGAGGAAGAAGGTGATGGAAAAGAAGCGAGGACTATAGGAAAAGTTTACCCAGATCGAAAGGAAAAATTTGATGCTCTGATACCATATTGAAAGATGGAAATTCAAATTCTCTAAATTCTTCAATTAATAATGAACTCAACAATGAGTTTAAATAGAGTACAAGAGATACCTCATTATAAAAGAAAAATATAATATCTAATCATAAAAGGAAAGGATAATACCTAATCATAAAAGATAAAGATATAAAATAATATTTAATCTAATCCTAAAAGGAAAAATTAATTAAGAAATACTATTTTACTAAAATTAACATAAACCAACATTTTGTTTTTGTTTGGATCTATTTTTGTTTTTATTTGGATCCGTTGAAAGATGGAAATTCAAATTCTCTAATTCTTCATTTAATAATGAAACCAACAATGGGTTTAAACAGAGTACAAGAGATGACCTAATTATAAAAAGAAAATATAATATCTAATCATAAAAGGAAAAGATGACCTAATCATTAAAAGAAAAGATACTACTTAGTCATAAAAGGAAAAGATAGAAAATAATATTTAATCTAATCCTAAAAGGAATAAATAATAAAAAAGATAAAAATAATAAACCAACACTCCCCCTCAAGCTGGATTGTATATGGAATATGTTAAAATGTAACTTGTTATGTATATAATGTATTTAGTGTATTTCCAAATATAGGCCCATTAGGCCCGTTGGTAACTAGGTTTGTATCCTCTATATAAAGGCAATGCCTTGATCAATAAAGTAAGAAGACTTTTGAGTCTCAATAAGGGTTACATGGTATCAGAGCAAAGGTTCCAGGTTTGTTAGGGTTTTGAAATATTGGGATTGTCAGACAAGTCGTCAGAAAACTGCCGTCGTCGCCGGAAAACCGCCGCCGCTGCCGGATTCTGGTAGCCTAGTAGCCGATCTATCATCCCTCCAAATTTAGTGACCGGACGATGAATAGGGAAGCCACACTCGCCGTTTGAAGGTAGCGCTTGCAAAAGCTTACGGAGGCACGTGAGGGCGCGTGGGCAAGGGTTTCAAGATGGTTTCTGTTGGGTTTTGTGCACGAAGAGGTTCTCTATAGGTGTGTGTAGTTTGTTTTTGATTTTTGGCACCAGATCTTTTCGGGTTTGTCATATAGTGCCTTTTTAGGCGTTTCGCTGCTGCTTTTTGGTCAGATTCAATTTTTTCCAGAATATTACTTGTTGTTTTGTCTTGATTATTTGATAATACAGGGCTGAATCTAAGCAAACAGTGATCTCTCACCCAATCGAGATCACGAAACGTAAGTTGAACGATTCGAATTATCGTGATTGGAGTAGAACGATCCAATTCCACTTGTTGAGCAATGAGATGGAGGGTCACATTGCTGATGATCCACCTAAGGGAGACGTAGAGAAAAAGGCGTGGTCTCGGATGCACGGTTGTATAATCAAATTAAGAATTCCATAGATGACGACGTGGCAGATCTGGTGAGTCACTATAATACCGTGAAAGAACTTATGAAATTCTTGGAATTTTTGTACTCTGGAAAAGAACAGGTGACAAGGGTGTACGATGTGTGTACATCATACTTTCATGCTGAACAGAAGGGGCAGTCGTCAATGGCCTACATGCAACATAGAAAGAATAGCGCTGAATTGAATTCACTCATGCCATTTGATGCGGATATCAATGTTCAACAGACTCAGCGAGAAAAGATGGGTGTTATAAGCTTTCTCAAAGGTCTTTCTCCTGAATATGCAATGGCTAAATCTCAGATTTTATCTGGGACTGAACTTCCAGCCTTGGATGACGTATATCGAAGACTTCAACGTACAGACGATAATTCTGAGATTCTTGGTCGATCGACACCTCAGCTGAACAGTGCTCTTGTGGGGAAAGATGATTCTTGATTTTCGAAAGGTGTGAGTACCAACGCACCAAAGCCAAGTTATGATCGACGTCAAGAGTTTGGTAGTGATAACAAACATCCGAACTCTCGAGGAGGGATTGTATGCTATTATTGCCAGAAGCCAGGACATCTGAAAAGAGATTGTAGGAAATTACAGTATCAAAATCACGTCTCAAACAGTTCACCTAGCTTCGAATGATAATGCTACCGCTGTTGACGAGTTTGCTAAACTCCGAGTATGAAATGATTCATCGCAGTCATCCTCTTCGCATCCTCCTACTGCAACCCTTGTCGAGTCAGGTAACAATCATTGTCTTCTTACGTCGTCTTCCAAATGGGTCATAGACTCTGGTGCCACTGCTCATATGACAGGTAATAAAAATTTGTTCTCTACTGTTTTGTTAACTGCTCCCTTTCCAAATGTCACTTTAGCAGATGGGTTGTCATCTCATGTCCAGGGATTAGGATCAATAATAGTTATCCCTACTCTTTCGTTATCCTCTGTTTTATGCGTAATTCACTTTTCGTACAATCTCATTTCGATCAGTCAGATATCTCGTGATCTAAATTGTTTCGTTTTCTTTTTTTCTGGTTATTGCTTGTTTTAGGATCATATAACGAAGAGGATTATTGGTAGAGGGCATGAATCTGGGGGTCTCTACATTCTTGATCAACATCCAGTGCACGCTGTAGCCTGTTTGAGCGCAAAGTCTTTGTTCGAGATCCATTGCCAGTTAGGTCATCCGTCATTGTCAGTTCTAAAGAAACTATATGCAGAGTTTCGTACATTGTCGTCTTTGCATTGCGAGTCTTGTCAATTTGCAAAATTTCATCGTCTAAGTTCGAGTCCTTGAGTCAATAAACGAGCTGAGGCTCCGTTAAAGTTAGTTCATTCTGATGTTTGGGGTCCAAGTCTTGTAGTATCTAAAACAGGTTTTCGATATTTTGTTACTTTCATTGACGATTATTCTCGTCTCAATTGGGTTTATTTTATGAAAAATCGTTCTGAGTTGTTTTCTCATTTCTGTGCTTGTAATGCTGAAGTTCGAAATCAATTTAATATTTCTATCAAAGTTTTACGGACTGATAATGGTGGTGAATATTTTTCTAATATACTTGGCTCTTATCTTCGTGACAAAGGTATCATTCATCAATCTTCATGTCTTGATACTCCTTCTCAAAATGGGGTCGCAGAACGGAAAAACAGGCATCTGCTCGAAACTGCGAGGGCCGTGTCATTCCAAATGAATGTCCCAAAGCATTTTTGGGTCGATGCTGTGTCTACAGCTTGTTTCTTGATTAACCGAATGCCTTCGACAGTCTTAAGGGAAAAATCCCATATAAAGTCATGTTTCCTACAAACGAATTGTTCCCCATTTTGTCTAAAGTTTTTGGGTGTACGTGCTTTGTTAGGGATATCAGCCCGCATCGTACCAAGTTCGATTCAAAATCCTTAAAATGTATCTTCTTAGTGTATTCTCGAGTTCAAATAGGCTATCGGTGTTATTGTCCGAGCACAAATAAGTATATCGTCTCCTCAGATGTTCAATTCTTTGAGGATTTGGTTTTTAGTCCTTCATCTAGTTCTATACATGAGGTTGATGATCTATTTATCTATGAGGTGGTCTCTACGTCTTCTCCTCCTGATCCGTCTCCGTCAGTGTTGGTTCCGTCTGGTCCTCCTATTGTGCAGGTATACACCAGGCATACACAAATGCAGCCACTAGATCCATGTCCTGCACCAGAGGTTTCCTTGTCATCTGACGTGCAAACAGGTAATGATCTTGACTTACCCATTGCTATTCGTAAAGGTAAACGTTCATACACCTATCCTATCTCTTCATTTGTGTCATATCATCAATTGTCCTCACCCACTTATACGTTTCTTACATCTCTTGATTC
>JBBMKA010000009.1:6424878-6436438 GCA_037833695.1 Sechiopsis laciniata | reverse complement strand
AAGAGTCCTAGAGTGATTTTGTAGTGTTAGTTCTAAACACTTGTCTTGTAATCTCTTCTTTAGTGGTCTTAATATAAGGTGTTGGTGTTTCCCACATAAGAGTTGTGTTCAACACTATTTACTTACCTCCAAACACAACTTCCGAAGTGCATCTCTCAGCAGCTTAAATCACCATTTCATTTCTCAATCAGTTCATAGTAAAGGCATTTAAGCTAAATGAAAATGCATGCAGGCAGATCATTTCATTTCTCTTTCTTCCATGACATATCTCTGATTCATGAATTGAATGAGAGAATTCACAACTGTGTTTCAGAAACAAACGAGAAAAATGACATTATTGGAGGATTCGAACATTTATCCGCTGTGTTGTGTTGTACACAAGTTAAATTGGACATTGCTCTGAAAATAGTAAAAAAAATTAAAGAACTCGCTGCCCCCATCCTTATCCTTTCCTAAAAATAGTAAAAAAAGTTAAGGAGCTGACACTGAGTACCCCATCTCTTATCCTTTCCTACAAAATTAAAGCTCTGTCATTCTCCTGTGACCTGCCCATAAATATACCTTCTCCAGTTGTTTCTTATCAAACCTGCCCATAAATACATTTTAATTCGCAAATCCCAGTTTGTCAACATTTTATCATCTTTCCTAAAACTTTGCAACGTCCCTTTATCAATACTCATCATTAAATAACACACACCCAAATTTTAACCAAGAAAATCCAACTCTTTTTCTTTGATTGAACGTCTTATGAAAATAATGTCAACACTCATTCAAATTTAAATTTTTAGGTGAAAATGCAATTTGATGGGTCTAATTTATAGTAACATAATTGATATACGGTCATTTGAGGAGTAAAATTCCAAATTTTAATCCCCGTTGATTATGTTAATATATGTGTCTGGTTTCTTCATTCCTTACTAAAGAAACATGGTTATTGTTATTTTTGTGGATAAGAAACCATCCTAATAATTGTCCATATTAATTACAATTAGGGAACTGGAAAAAAGAAAAGTATTGGATATTGTGAGAGAGAAAAGAGGTAGTTGATATAGTTGAGAATATGAGAGAATTACAAAAGTAGGAGGCGGGTGGTGTAATTAATTAGTAAATAAGAATAATATGATTGAATTTAATTAAATTAGAACTAAACAGAAAAGTGATAGTGAGGGTTTTGTTGGAGAGTCGTGGAAGAGGTGAATTCGGTGTTGGAAGCTGTAGTACTATTGGATGAGGATGAGGATGAGGCTGTGGAGGAAACGGAATCGGAATGAACAGAATTATAATTATAATAATGCAGCTGCGGCTGCTGCTGCTGCTGATGATGATGTTTCTTGAAGAAGATGCAGCAAAGAACCCAATAGTACTTATTCTGATCATCCATATTATTATTGTTATTATTGAATAAAGTTTGATGATGAGTGGATATGAGGCGATATTCATGCATCATCCAACCTGTGCGACAGCCTCTGCTGCTGCTGCTGGTGTTGTTGTAGAAAGCAAGAGTCTTTTTCATCCCCACATTATTATTATTATTGTTACGATTGGAACTTTCTATTTTCCTCTCACACCCTTTTGCCTTCCAGTATCCGCTCGGAGTCGGAATACTACTACTACTTTTTCCTACCACCTTCTTGCTGAATAAGTATCTTTCTTCCTCCCCACCTGCACCATTATGCATATATGTCATTAGTTTACACACCTTCTATACTCTATATATATATAGCTAATTAATTTCAAAAATACAACAACAACAATAATAATAATAATATGGTAGAGCAAACCTGGCGCAGGAACATCCCAAGGATCGTAGTTACAAATATTATTGATCTCCGGAATGATTGAAGCAGGCAACGCACGGCACAACACCTTGCATTTTAGATACTCAAACACCAGCTCTTCTTCCGTCGGCTCGAATCGAAATCCTGGAGGCAATCCCCTCATTCCCACCTCTCTCCCAAACTTGCTAATTTTATCCATCTTTCTTTTTTTTTTAATTATTATTAATTATTTAACTAACTGCACTACCCCAGTACACACTCTCTCACTAACTTCACCAATGCTATATATCACTCCCATATTCCTCCTGCACCCGTATATATAAGCCACATTCCCATCCCATTTCCAATTCCTGAGCTTATATAAATTTAATTAATTATGTCACACATGCAAAAGTCTAGCTAGTGGGGGATTATATTATGATCAATAAAGAGAACCTCACTTTTCTTTTATTATTAAACCAAACCCAACTTTGACACAAAAACCTGCCTTTTTTTTTCTGCATTCAATTTTGAGAATCAAGTGTGTGTGTGTGTACTAATTAACCAGCCAATGGGATAATGGAGTGGGTCAGTTTCTGTGGATTGGGGAGTGGAAATATGACACATAAAGCTCTCACCACACACCCCAACCCCCTTCTCATTTTCAAAAGTTACAAACATACACCAAAGCAAAGCAAAGCAAAGCTATGTATTCTTTATTTACTCATCCATTTTAAAATTTCCACAAGCATAAAAGCAAAATATTTAAAAAGTTTGCTACTTTTCTTCGTAACGAAGATGTTGCCTTTTTCTTCCCAACTCAACCCCTGATCAGTACTTCACACCTACGTTTACAACCCCTCTCCTGGTCCCATCATATTCTGTAAATCATATGTTTCAAGAACAGTATTAGGATATAATGGTACTTTCATAATTCTTATTTTTCATACTTACATAAAATATTAGTTAATAAATAATAGATAAATATGGTTGTAATTATTTTCCTTTTTTATTAAATTTGTAAATAGTTTGTTTTTTCTTTAAATATGAATGAAGGGTCCATATTTAAAAAAGAATAGTTAGTTTGGATAGTCAACTATAGAAAAATATTTATATATAATCAAAATCTAATATATTTGTATTTGTTCTTGGAAAAATAAGTGCGCTACCATCTTCCACATTTTTCTATAACTAATTACTAAGTAGTTTTTTTAGTACATATCGGAGGAAGGGGGACAAATACCGATTCTCGAGATTGAATTTGTGACGCTCGTGTTGAATTGGTTTACAACCAAACAATGAAACTATTACACCACTAACCTATTCAGTCTAATTACTAAGTAGTTAGATACACACTATTAACTTAATTTACACCATTTTTTTTTAGAGTTAAGGAGAACCAAATTTTTCATTTCGGTTCTCCAGTTTCGACTCAGTTTAACTCCAAACAATTCAAAATAATGCATAAGTTAAAAAATGTATATATATGGAGATTTTACATGTATCGCAAAAAAAATACCATCATTAACACTTTTTTTTAAAAAATATTTCATATATAGTTGAGGTGGTCATGACAATATGACTAAAATGTTCATGCTTCAACAATCACGTTGCCGATAACCTTCAATCAATTCGATGATAAATTCAATCAGTTTGTTGAATAAATGAGTAAATGAGAATTTCAAAAAATTGAAATCACAATCTATTATAAACAAAATATTTTAAGAAAATGTTATAATTATAATATGTAATCTAAAAAATTGAAATATTTTTAAATTCAAACAATTTGCTTAATAAATGAGTAAATGAGGATTTAAAAAAAAAAAAAAATTAAAATCAGAATCTATATTTTAAGAAAAATGTTATAATTATAATATGTGACCTAAAAAGTCTGATCATACTAATTTCTCTAATATATAGATAGAGATTAAGAAACTCTAGAGAGGGTTTGAATGAGAAGTTATTTTGAGTAGTTAGGAACTAAGTTTTTTGTAATAGTTTGTTTGAATGAAAATTTTTGTGGAGGATTTGAAATTAAAGCTCGTTTGAATGTGATTTTTTTTTTGTAGAGTTAGAGACAATAGCTAGTTTGGATGTGGATTTTGTAGAGGAATTTTTTATTTTTTATTTTTTATATTAATTTCATTTACATAGGCTTATTGATGAAAATTTTTTGTCTCATTGTACAATATAGTTCTATTCTCATTAATATTTATCAATTTGTCTCTTCTAATTATTTTATTTCTTAATTTTTTTATAAAAATTAATTTATTTAAATAAGGGTAAAATATTCCTATTTGACTATTCAATTCTAATTGAAATTAAAAAACACAATGGAAAATTTTTAAAAATAAAATGTATAGTTTGCCAAAGAAATAAAATAACATGTTGTATTCCTTTTTACAATAAGTTTTTAGGCACTTTACTCTAATATGTATGCTTATTTCTCAATTATTAGTTTGCAATGTATAAGTGACAAAATAATGTTCATTCATATTGTAACAAAATAACTTTCTTTTCGTATTGAAATTATAATTCTGACATGAGAGATAGAATTTTTATTTGAGAGATTTGGGTGTATGTAACTTCTAGTTGACATTTTCAATAAATCTAACAATAATTCTATTAATAATAATTTCATTTTAATTCCTAAACTGTTTTTAAAAAATAATTTAAAAAAATTAGTTCTTATGAATTATTTTGTAATTTTTCTTAAAAAATTAACATATTTCTCTATAAATTTAGAAATATATTTCCACTTTATCTTTATCTATATTAAAATTATTAACATTATTTGATCAAATTCCATAAATATTATGAACTTCAAATTAACCATATATGCCAATTTTAAACTTTTTTTAATTTTAACTTAATAAAATATTAAATGCAAAGTTCATCATATATATGTTTTGAAAAAAAAAAAAAAGTTCATAATATATATATTTTGAGTTCAATAACGAGGTTGGAGATAGAATACATAACATTTTCGATTTATTGATATACATTAATGACACAAAGTTCATAATTTTATATACACTAGAAAAAATTAACATGTGTTGAGCGTGTGGAGATTATTTTACTTTTTTTTTTTTTGTTCTGTAATCTTTGTCGCGTATTGACGTTGCTAAGTTAATTCTTTTGTTGACATTTTTTTTCCTTTTTAAAATAATAAAAAAGAACAATATAAGGGTATAAAACATGTATTATTTTAGTAGGTAAAAAACCACAATTTTAGAAACGTAAAATAAAATTAAATGTTACGTTTATTTATCATATTTAAATGTCTCAGAACGCGAGTGAACATAAAATTTTTTTGGTGCAATAAATATTAACTTCATTTAGTTAAATAATAATAATGACATACGCATAAGTGGAGCAATAATTTCATTGTTTGATTGTAAACGAATTCAACACCAGCGTTACAGGTTCGACCTCGAGAATCGGTATCTCTCCACCTCCCCAAATATGTACTAAAAAAAATTACATATAAAAATTCACTTTGAAATCAACATAATTACATCTTTAACTTTTATGTGCAACATATAAATTAAAATATTTCTTAATTTTAATATTTTTCAATTTAACTTCGTAAAACCGTAAGAGCTTACTTTTCGCTAAAAACAAAAATAACTTATTTTTCATATTCTTATTTTAATTTACTACAAAAATAAAACAAATAATTTCTTAAAAATAAAGAAATAAAATTATAGTTTTAAATGATTAAGTATGATTTAATGGTTTGAAATTAAATAGTAAACAAAAATCAAATACAAAAAGTAATATTATGTAATTTTTCAAGTTATATCCATCTTTTCTTACATTTATATATGTGATTAGGATCTGTTTCGGCGATGCAATTGTTTTATTATTTAGTTGTATATCAATTCAATACTAGCGACACAAGTTTGATCATTTGAGTATATTTTTTTTTGTCCAAATCACAAAGTGGCAGGACACATCACATAAATATAAAATTGTGCATATAATTTTCAAATTTCATTGTTGCATACCTTTCAATAATATGTTTTATTATCTTAGTTTTAATATTCTTTTTTTCCTTTGACATGTATCTTGTCCCAATTCATTATCTTAGTTTTAATGATCCAAGATTTGTAGAAGAAAACATACATGAAACTCATTTTTACAAAAAAAAAGTTGGAAAGATGTTAAAAAATACCTTTATTTCATTGTTAATTACAATTAAAGGAGAAAAAAATCATGGAAAGGTGTTCAAAACTCTTATAAATTATCATTTCTAACGTTTTATATATTATATATTTATTTTTATTAATTTTTGTTGTTAATGCAATCCCCTTTTAGTACTTCTTCTCAATATATACAAAACAAAGATACTACACCATCACATCCCTTTTTATACTTGATGATGGAAGAAAGTAGGATTCGTTTAGGCTTTTAATTATGATTATTTTATTAGAAATCTTACAAATTCCAATCTATATGTTTAAATTTGTTTTGAATTAACCTTATTTTTATTTAATACAAAAATTAATGTGAGGAATATTTGAAATAACTAAATTATTAACAAAATAGTTACAAAATTATTATTCCTCTAAACTACTTTAAAGATATATAAATCAAAATAAGATGATGCATTTGGGATGAAATTAAATTTAAGTACACAAATATAAAATGACATTTAAAATCATTAAAAAAGATGTGCAAATTTGAAAGATGAAAGTTATTATTTGAACAAAATGGTTTAAAAAAATGATTTTTTAAGCCACTTTGAAATATAGTAAAAATAAATAAAATTTAATAAAAATATATGATTGAGAATTTTGAAAGATGACTGAATGAGTCGGTGATGCGATGAGTTATCTTATTTGATGTTAATCCATTTCAATTATACGGTCACAGATTCAAACCTGGAAATCGATATTTGCCTCTCATATTATTTGAGAGTTGCCCTCTATGTAGGGTCCCCCAATACATCTAAAATTTAGATTTAAGATTAGCTTATAATAAAGAGAGTCCGTTTCTTTTTTTTTTTTTTTTGAAACATTCTTCTTTTCTAAAATAATTAAAAATGAATAGTTATTTTGAATAAATGAATAGTTATTTTGAATAATTACAATAATATTATTTTTATATAATTTTCAATTCGACAAACAAACGCCTCAAGATAACTAAGGGGTATTTGTTTACCATATTTAAGGAGAATTTGGATTGAGGTTTTATTAATTCCTTCAAAAATTACATCCAAACGAATTTTTATAACTACTTAAAATATCTCTTCACTATACTATTAAAAATAATTCATCATTTGCAATCATTCATTTATAACCATTAAAAATAACTCTTAATTTTTAATTATTTATTTTTATTTATTTAAAATAGCTCATTTTTAACTATTTATTTTTAATCATTCTTTTTAAAAAAAAATCATATTCAAACAAGTTTTTACTCGATTTTTAATTTTTAATTATTTAAAATAATTTCTAAAAACTAACTCTTAAAATCAAAACCTCATCCAAACTCAGCTGGTAACGCGTACGGCACGCCTCGCAGACTCACGCCTCACTGCCCTGAGTCTGCGATTTTATGGAGTAAGAACACCCTTGACCTTGGTTCTTAAAAATCGCAGCCTTCTTTTCTTTCATCTCCACGACGACGCAGATCCGAGGAGTTGGTGAATCTTTGGATTTCCGATCTTCATTTCTCAGGTTTCTCTATCTCTTTGATTCATTCTGGTTCAAGGGTTTGTTTCTGTTTTTATTTTGAATCTTTCCGGCGGCCCATTCATTCAAAGCCTGAATCACAGACCACGCTTCCTTGCTTCTGCTCCAGTAATGGCAATAGCCGTAGCTCGCTTTTCGAGGAACCCAATAACCTCCTCTGCGGCTGCGACTAATCAACAACTCCGCCACGCTTTGTCGAGCACCATCGGCCCTTCTCCTCCTACAGGTTCAATTCCACTTACATGTTTTATTTTATGCCTTCTCTTTGTATGCTATGCTAGCATCTCCACAGCAATATAGTGATTAACGCCTTTTTTCCATCTGTCTTCAACTCTCAGCTGCTACATTTTTAGACTATCTCTATAATTCCTGTATGACATAGTGCAAGTGTGCACGATTTTTTTCTTCATCTGTCTTAAACTCTCAACTGCTACATTTATTGAGCCGGTAGGGAAACATGAACATGAAGATGAATATGTAGATTTACCCAAACACCAAGACAGGAAGTCCTCCCGTAGAAAACCGTATCCCACTCCTATGAAGGTTTTGATTCGAAGAGCAAAAGAGGAGAAGGAAGCCAGAAAGGCACAGCCTTGTAGGATTCTCGAACGCCCCCCCGACAATGGATTGTTGGTGCCTCATCTTATCCATGTAGCTCGAAATGTCTACCAAGCTTGGAACTCCCTCCGATTCGGCATATCGTCACTCCTCAACGCCATTCCCATTCAAAGATGCAGGTCCCTCTTCTCGTCTCTTCTCTTCTATGATTTCTTTCTACCTCTTATGTATCATTCATTTGAGAATTGAGCAGTTAAAAAATGAGTCATAAAGTCTGTTAACCGTTGGCTGATTAACTTTGCTGAAGCTTGTTCTCCTCAGGTTTTGCTTTGAGGTTCATATTGGACATGTAGGTCATGAAATTCGAACTTGCACCGGTGCAAAAAGTGGGTTTCGAAGTGCTACTCACTCTTGGAGGAAGGGGGGAGTTCAAGACGTGGTCTTTTTCCCAAAGTGTTACCATCTTTATGATCGTGTAGGGAAACCAAGAGTTGGGCATGAGGAGAGGTATGTTGTACCAAGGATACCTGCTCTATTGGAGCTATTCATCCAAGCTGGTGTTGATATTGAAAAGTACCCTTCTAAAAGACGAGCGAAACCTGTATACAGCATTGAAGGAAGAATTGTAGATTTTGAGTCGACTGAGCCTGAAGTGGAGACGTGCCTTTTTGCCAAGACTGGTGACAATTTTGTCAAAACTGATTTTGGTATAGAACTTGAAGGAACCAGTAGGTCTTCATTCTATCCAAAAGTAAGAAATACTTCGGACCTGCAATATAATGGAGAGGACTGTGAGTTAAGAAAATTAAGCATTAGAACACTAGACGCATGGATTGAAATGGTATCCGGAACAAAGAAACTAATGGAAAAGTATAGGGTGCAGACATGTGGATACTGTCCCGAGGTCCAGGTTGGTCCTAGGGGGCATAAAGTTAGAATATGTCGAGCTTCAAAGCATCAGTCTCGCAATGGGTTGCATGCATGGCAGGAGGCAACTATGGACGATCTTGTGGGTCCAAATCATGTGTGGCATGTCAGAGACTTGAAAGGGCCACCTTTGGATAACAAGTTAAAGAGATATTACGGCAAAGTTCCTGCTGTGGTTGAACTGTGCGTGCAAGCAGGAGCACCTATTCCAGATCAATATAGAAGCATGATGAGGCTAGATGTCATTCCCCCGGACCGCGATGAAGTGGATCTCGTTGCGTGACATTGCTTTAGTCGTTACAATAGGGATCTGTAGAGTGCCTCACATTGATAAAGGTGTTGGTTATCAGTATTTGGAGATTATTGGGGATCTCACGTTGTTTTTATTGATTTGACCAACCCAGGGGGCGATTAGTTGACTCCTAAATCTGTGTTGCCTGCCCTTCAACTGTACAACCTCCCCTATAAGTTCGGATAGCTGAATGCTTTGTTGTGAGTCTATCACAAATTTTAAGGCTATTTGTAAATTATTCGGTCATTTTGTTAATCAGGAAGAGAAGCAAAGTGCTATGGTTGCTGAGATGGGGGCTAAGCTTACCAGTGTGTGTTGGGACAAGTGTATCACGGCCACGGGTACGCATGGGAGTAAGTTGAGCTTTAGTGAATCTATCAGTCTATCAAACTGCGCCCAACGCAATATGGATATGAGCATTATCATTACGATTCCAAAACAGTTAAAATGGATCTCAACGATTTTCCAGTTGTAGGATGATATATTTTCTTGGATCTATTGTTCAATTCAAAACGTGAGAAGAAAGGTCTGAACTTCTAGAAATATTGTTCATTTCTTTAAGTTGGTGTATTGCCTAAAGCATGTTATTTTATATCTTAATTAGAAAATTACCGCATTGAAATGGGATAGCCCGTTGTAGTGTTGGGTTTATGAATTGTAATGTGCTTTGAATGTCAACTTGCTGCTTTTTAATTGATGACATGTCATAGTTGCACAACTTTTAATTGATGAATGGAAATGTGAAGATGAACGGGTTGAAAAGAGAAAGGTTGGAAGAGAGAAAAGGAGAGAAAGCGAGAGAGAAAGGTTTCTGAAAGTTTTTTTTTCACCCACTTATAATGAAAAATTAACTTCATTCTAACATCAAAGGTCTTTTTTAGCTTTTTTTTTTAAAAAAGTTGGATTAAAATTGGACATTTCAAACCTGGGAGATCAAAATGAAACCAAATATGGTAATTTAACCTGATAGTGAATATTAAGTAATAAAGTGGGATTAGCATTTAGATGGGCAGAGCTTAAAGAAATTGCGTATGGAGTTCCTTTCAAGAGCATTTTTCCATTTTTAGGCTATTCTGTCAAACATTCTAACTGGTTGGACTTTTATCCAATCACACATGGAAACCGAAAATAGTACCATGTACACATTGGAAATTCTATTGTGGTTAATTTCTATTTGGTGAACTATGTTAGTGGAATTGTATACCTTTGAGAATATTATATGAATAAATCACAATAGGAAATAAGGAAGGATTCAGGAGTCAAGCTGTGTCGGTTGTGCGAATATGTTGGGTATTATTGTGTAGTCCTACAATATATTCATAAATAGTTCCATTCCATTAGTGAAAATAAAAAATAGAGTAGCTAGTAAATAGAAAATGTAAATCTTATGTTTTCAGGTACTGTAATCGTTGGTGAAGTATACTGTTTAACTAGGTGCAGTGGCAACCAAGAATAATGAAAAGGTCGTGAACTTATAATATCCCTTTGTATATTTGAATGGAGGGTCTTGTTTTGGGTTGGACACAATATAGCTTTGTATCAGTTTACATAAGTGTTGCAATAGCTGCCGTTTATCAAAATATATGTCTCCGACTGAGTTGGATTGGGTTTACTCAGGGCTCGTTTGGTAACGTTCTCGTTTCCTGTTTTTTGTTTTTGTTTTTTCTTTTTTAGAAACAGACTTGTTTGGTAATCGTTTTTGTTTCTTGTTCCCAAAATTTTGAAAAAACGTTTCTAGAATTTGGCTTCAAAATGAGAAACTCCAAAGTGGAGTTTCTCTGGTTCCGTTTCTAGAATTTTTATAAATTTCTTATATTTTGAGACTTTATTCATAAACATTTGTGCAATAAATGTTTAGAATTAGGCTTTTGTCATGATGGTCGAAGAAAAGTTCAAATATCAAATTCTTCCTATTGTGCCCAGGTTCGATCCACCCTGATCCATTCTTTTTAAATCTCAATTTTTTATTATTTAATTAGCTTTTCAATTTAATTGGGTCAAATATATGTCTATATATTATTTTTTTATATAAATAATACAAATTTTTATTTATAAAATATCTTAAATGATATAAAAACAGTATTTATATTTACTTATATATTTAATATAAAAATAGTAATTAATAACATTTTTAAAATGTTTAGTACGTATATTTATATCTTATTTGAATTTCTTTATTTATATTTTGATTTAAAAATTTTGTAATACATGTATTTAATTTTTTTGACTTTTTGACATTACTTTGATATTTTACATCCATAACATTTGACTTTAATATTTTACAACTTCAACATTTTTGTCATAAATCATTTCGGACGAATGATTTG
>JBBMKA010000009.1:6411106-6422644 GCA_037833695.1 Sechiopsis laciniata | reverse complement strand
TATATATATATATATATATATATATATATATATATATTTATTTATTTATTTATTTAAATGACATTCATCTTAAATCCTCAAATTAAGAAGAAAAAAAAACTTATGTTAAAGTTTGTTGGAAAATTGTACCAAATAAACTTTTTTAATTATTATAAATAAAGGTAAATTTTAAAACATTTGTATTTATAGTTATTAATAAGTTTTAATATTGTATTATAAATACTCATTAATACAGTATTACAAGAAAATTTGTGATAATACTCATTAATATTAATGACTATAGTTGCTAATATTTTCTAAAAGTGATCATATTTATAATTTTAAAAAAAAATTAGAAATTACAACAATCGGGGGTGCACCGATACTACAGTCTAAGGACGGGCCAGTAGTGCTCTGGGTATAAGGGAGCGGAGCTCTAATTTTCTGGGTTTTTTTTAAAATTTTTTTTTTTTTTAATTTAACTGTAAGTCTCCAAAGCTGGCTTTGGGTTTTTCTTACACTAACTTATGCTACTTGAAAAAGCACGTAAAAAGATAATATATTAAAATATCGATATGTGGATAAAAATTTAATACTCTAATTAGGTAAAGTTATGTGTTAAAACAATTGAAGTAGGATCAAATTTCCAAGAAAAAAATATTTAAAAAGTGATCATTCAAGACAAGTTTTAAGAAAACATTTAAACTTTTAGCGAAATTTTAAAAATTGATTATGTTTGATTTCTTTCATTTTTTATACAAACACAACCAAATTTCAAACCATATTATTATGTTTGGTTGAAAGAAACCAAACTTTTAACCAAGTTTTAATTAAAGTGTATAAAGTTGATAACAAAATAAGTAAATTGATAAGTAAAATAATATTTATAAATTTAATTTTCAAAATTCAAATTCAAAATTAAAGAATTATTAATAAGAGATAAAATGTTACTGATAAAAATCAATACTATCCGTTGATATTGAATTTAGCAAAGTAACTATTAAAATATAAAGATTAAAATATAGATAGTTCATGAATTAAGGCATCATTTAATAATTATTTGATTTTTATTTTTTAAAGTATATCTATAAATACTTTCATCAACGAATGTCCTTATTTTATTATCTAACTTTTACTTATGTTTTAAAAAACCGAGCTTAATTTTGAAAACAAAAGAAATCATTTTCAACAACTTATTTGTTTTAAGAATTTGGCTAAAAATATGAATATTTTCTCAGCAAAGATGAAACCGATAGAAAACAAATACAGTTTTCAAATACTTAAAACCAAAAATGAGAACTAACATCGATATCATTCCAATGAAACTCAATAGACACTTTAAAAACTCTATCAAAATTGGAGACCAATGAATAAACTGCATTTCATTTAAGCTACAGCCTTAAAAATCAACTGACAAAAGAAAAACCATGAAAGAGAAGGGAAGGAAAAGAGCAAGGAAAATCTCAGAAATTACAAATGAACTGTTATTTGAAGTGCAAACTTCCATTCTCCCTTTGGCTACAACCAAGAGTCTTACAATTGGACATACACTTTTATGACTCCAGTCTACAAATCATTGAAAACAAGACCTTGTCGTTGAGATCCACTGCCTCCGATCACGAGCATTGCCCTATTCAAAATAGAGACCTTTTTAAATAATAATAATAATAATATCATTCTTGATTATCCATGTTCAATCAAAACTCAGCTCAAAACATGCAAGGAGTATAGAAGTTCATTACTTTGTTGAGTATCCTTTACCAAACATGGGAAAACATTATAAGGCCCTCAACATTTAACCAAGCAGAGAACAACGAGAGAAACAGATTTTTCAAGTTTGTTTTGCTTCTGAGGCAGCGTTTTCATAGCTCGCCTTCGAAAACAACCTCGAGATAGTTGTTCCTCAAAGACCATAGTCTTACCAAACTTTACCGCCCGTTAGGGGTTAAATTTTCGATTATATGGCATCCCTAAGTCAAGTAATAGACTTCAATATGAATATGGTAAGAACAAAGCTTCTATTGATATCGAAACATTTAGGAAATACAAGATAACTTAGGTGTAAAGCACCTTAAACCTCCCTCTCCGGAGAATCCTCACTTGAGCCCCAAGAAACAACTTAACAATTGCATAGCCCTACTCTTACCCCTTGCCTCTATTTATAACCAAATGGCTAACCAACCAACTATCCTAACTAACTAATTGCATAATGACTTATCTGCCCCTACAATTACCCTTATATTCTTAAAGTAAATACATATCAGAATAAACAAAATACACAAAGCACAAGCATACAGAACCACAACAGCATAAGTATGTAGGATCTATAAACAAACAAAAATTTGCCAAAATATGTAAATATGATAGAAAGTTTATTGCAAGTGCCACATTTAAAATTGTAAGTTCATAAAGTACCCCATATATAGCACATTTTTGTAGCTAGCTGAGTGACAAGTCTTGTTTCTGCAGGATTAGAAAATTCACTTTTTGAAGCATCCTGGATGGCAAGAACAAATTCTTGTCTTTCTTTGGCTGAGAGTCCAAGAGAATTCGCTCCATGCAATGTGCTCAAATCAACTACCTATAATAGTAATTACATGACAAACAAGCCAATGAATGAGAAATTAGCTCCACAACAAGCATGGGTTGCATAAGAATCTATACAGAACCATCCAAAAAGAAGCATCTCAAATAATCCAAAGTAACAAAATTTTCCAAATGATATAAGCAGATAGAAAAGCTTTAGTCCATAGCACAACAACAAAAAATCTTACAAACTTGTTTAAGAAAATTTACCTGCTGCAACCATGGTATTATACAGCGAATAAATCTTTGTTCAGGGAGGAACGACGCCAAAATGCGAAGGATATTGCTGATTGTTTTAGGTGACAAACATTCAAGAACAGGCCCTGTTTGATCAAGAAGTTCAAACAGAACAGCTTCATCGCCAGAGCGCAATGCTTCAATGTATGCAGCATCCACATCACCTTGATGTAGGAAACCGGACACACGTTTCAGAATGTTGTTCTTGTTATCTGAAAATTGTCTAACAACATTTGCACAGGGAGATGAAGCGAACACTGCATTAGTATTTCGCAAGTGACGGCTGCTACTATTTTGTATTCCCTCTCCACAATATTTCTGAAGATCCTTCTCAGGAGGATTCTTAACTGGATTTGCTTTTCTCCAAATATCAGTTCCTTGTTTAGATGCATTACTCAATCTGCTCTTAACAGCAACATTTTCATCCCATATGCTAGAATGTTTAAGCGACAATAACGAAGACTGCCTCCCTGGAATATCTACAGATGGCCTAGGAGTGTTTGTAGAAAGCCTAGGAGAATTCAAGCTTTGGTTCTGCTTCATGAATTTTGAGTTTGATTGATCAGAATGGCTATTCCCATTCAAAAGATCCTGAGATAATCCACAAACAACATGTTCTAAACCCGCCACCCTTGATTGTATCACTGACAAGCTATCCATTATGCCTGAAGTGAACTCCTGGAATCAATTTCACATAAGAGAAACAGCAGATTAGTATCTATTGGGAAAAAAGACATTAAGTATTCTAGACACAGATTACAGCAGAAAACTTCATTTGGGTCCATTTGTGATGACAATTATGTGCTTGTGAATCATTGTGTATTTTAAACAATGTTGAAATTGTATTCACGAGATTTCCATCATATTCATGTGATTAAAATTTTCAGGTACCTTAAATTAAGTACTTATCTTACACACATTTAAACCTAGTAGTTAGAGGTCACTGGGATGAAAAAGATAATTAAGTGGAACTACATATATTCTACTCGAAGGCAATGCAACAAATCTTGAGTGCTTCCTTTGAAGTCTTACCTTGAATAAGTCCATCAAGTTAGACTGCTTGTTTTCAATTTCTAGGAGATGTTTTCTGATGCAAACCATATCATTTGCCATTTCCGAGTCACATTCTTGTGCAATTTGACAACTAGACTCTGTGATCACAGAATCGAGACTTCTACGATCCTTCATCTTTGTCGAGTATACCTGCCCCTCACTTGTAATCCCTTCAGTGACAAATCGCTTACTTCTTTCTGTTGACTTGTGCATATTGCTGTCTTCAAGACTCTCTTGGGAAACTGCTGCAAATTCTTTCCCAGGTAAAAAACTCGATATAGAGGAACATTCTTGTTTGTCGTCCATTCTGACATAGTCATACTCGAAATCTTGTATGTCTGTAGCATCAGTACTCACTCCTTGAAATGTCTTTGTAATAGTACTACCTTCAGATTCTTCGGTGTGAAATCCTGATAAAGACGGATTGCATTTTTTAGGAACAGCTATTTCAATATGACAGTCATTTGCTTTAAAATGTTGAGTGTTCTCCAAGTAACTTGGACAAGTTTTCCTCATGTTTAGTGGAACCCTCTTTCTGGTAGAGCCCACACCTACTTTCCTAATTGATACATCCTTCTTTCCATGTTCTACTGAACTAGTAACATCACTGAAGTCACCCCCACAAAGGTTTTCTGTGCAAAACATAAAAGAGAAGTAAATAGAAGGTAAAAATATAGAGAAACAAAAGGAACAAGGGGGAAAAGGCATGAGTTCATCATACTAAAAGGACACAATAAAAAAAGAGTAACTGTTGACATAGTCATATAGTATCAGAATAGGAAGTCATGTGTTCAAACCCTTGGCCTTGCCGAGTTGTTTCATCCCCAATTAATATCAATTTCCACTTGATGAACATTCTCAATTTTCAAGCCTACAAGTGAGATGGAGTGTTGGTTGATTTAATTAAATTTATCCCAATCTACTAGCTTAACCTTTTGGGTTGATTGTTGATTTAACATGATTCAACAGAAATGTGTGTCGAACAAGATTTAATAAAATAAAAAATGAAGCTTTATGGGATAAACTTGGGGGAAGAAGACATAAAACATGAGATGTTGTACATTTGAGAAGTGAACAAATGTCCACAGTCAACTAAAATATCAAGAACAATGCAGAAACTAAAACAAAAAGGCAATGACCAATAGACCTTTGATTGATGACCCAGCTTCTGAAGGTTCAGGTGTATCAGGCCCATGAATGTTACTCCAATATTGAAGGGTCTGGATTACGATGTCCCTAACTGGTTTCACCTATCATAAACAAAACAAGTTTAAAAGTCCATTATCAAAATTAAGTGCAACAATGGATGCCGTTTCATTTCATTAATGTATTTATGTATGCTATTGATACATACTTTGTCAAATCTACATGATTCGAGGGATCGAATGCAGGAAGCCTTAAAAGACCCCAGGAAGGACCCACAGCTTGCAGCAATGTCACCTAATGCAACAGAAGCAGCTTTTCGAGTTGTCCAATCACTATTCTTAAGCGCTTCTTGGATGCCAAGCATTGCAGCAGAAAGAACATTTCGGTTAGAAGCACCCCCAGCCTGTAATACAAAGTCAAATAGAAACATATGTCATAAACTTTCTTAAGACTCTAATGGCTATACAATAATTTTCCAAGTGAAATAATTATGATAGTATAAGGACAAAGACCAATCTATAGATGGGTGACATTTACTTTTTACATCCCTACTGTCATATCTAGTAGGTTGAAGTGATGACATTTTGTTTCTTGTTGTATACAATACATTCACGGTGAATATTAAAGTGAAAACCAAATAGAACGCAACAATGGCACCAGAAAGTTACTAAATCCTGTCCCTGCACCGTTTAAAGGTCAAAGGGAAAACAAAAACTAAGTTTGGGTGAATCTACACAAGAGAATATAACATGAGAGCAGAACTTGGAAATCACTCTCAATAATAACAATATAATTTGGCTATCCATCACACTGTTGTGGGAAAAATCTCACATGAAAAAAGTGAGGAGACCTCCAAGCAATTATAAGATAGATGGTTACTCCACTTGTTGTCAATTAGTTTGAGATGGATGTCCATGTTATCAGATATGATATTAGAGTCCATTAAACCCAATAAAAAATGAAATTGGAATACAAACCAAGATTGGTGAACACAAAAAGACACCAACTTGAAGGGACACATGAGGATCTTATATTGAAGAAGTGAGGAAACCCCATAACATTTATAAGTTACATGAATTACTCCACTCATTGTCAATTGGTTTTGAGGTGGATGCTCATGTTATCTAATACACAACTGACCAAATAAAATAAATCAGAGATGTACATATACGGCTTGTAAAGAAAAAATATACAGAAACATATAACATATAAACCTGCAACCACCTGTTTTCGGTTAGATTGAAGACAAACAAAGAAGTTAGAAGCAATGTCTTAAAAACGTAATGTTAAAGAAACTCATGACAAGGAAAAAAAAAATAACCTGGATAATACTTCTGTTCAAATCAATTACAGCTGGCTTTGCCATAAAGTGCGGATTCTTAAGAAGCTTTGTGGTTCTTGCCAACATCCGTTGCAAGATCGAAACAGGTGGATCCTGAGTGTTGTCAATAATCCTTGCCAAGCAAAATGCTGAACCTGACTGCATATGCTTATGTTGTTCTCCCAAGGCTTCAAAGATTGGTTTGACAAGAGTAACAAAAACCTCATCACTCTCATCCCCAACATAAATCAATTTCGAAGCTAAGATTCCACATGTCTCCACACAAGCATCCCTCACTGCAGAATCTGGATCCTTAAGCCGTTTCACAATGCTGCCAACCATTCTACGAAGGTGTGGCCGAATAAGACCTTCGTGGAATTTGGCTAGAGTCCCCATTAGCCGAATGCATTCCTGCCGAACCGCGCTCTTCTGTTCGGAATCTATGTCCAATATACAGGACAAGAATGGGGGAATCATATCAGGGGCTATGCACTCAGCTGTTTTTTCAAGCTCATCAAACCCAATTTGGTATGTGTCTCGATCTGCAAGCTTGTTCAGTGCAAGGACCACCTTATGTTTCAACTCGAAAACTAATTGTTGAGCATTCATCTTGGTTGGTGCTCTTCCTTTAACATATCCTTGTGTCTTCATCATGTTTTATTACTATTACCTTCCTATAAAAAAAAATGCTACAAATTAGAAAGCTTTCAGCATGAAAAGTCCATCCAATTCTACAAAAAAATAAAAAAATAATAAAAAATTAATGAAAGCCAAACAAAAGCTCAGAAAACCCACTACATTGATACTCACTTAAACTGAAAAATTGACAGCATTCATCAGATACCCAAATATCTCTAACATTAAACCAATCTCTCATTTCATTCTTTGAGAAAAAAGAGAAACAGAGTAAAAGGGCATTTATTACCTCAGATCTCTTTTTTTCCACCTCCCCTTTTATCACTCTACCATTTCCTCATCTGCAACTTCTTGCAACTGGGTCAATGAAGCAACAGAAGAAACCCCAAAAAGCACAAAAAATTGTCATGGGTGAAAGAGATTACACGGCAATCTTTGAGTCCCATCATTTTTCAAAAAACCCAAATCTGAATCAGAGCGAAGAATGCAAGTGTAAGACTTGATAGAGGGTTGTAGAGAAGAGTTAAAAAAGACGCAAAAATCAATGGCAAAAGGGGATTTACAATGGAGTTGAAATTCAAAATTTAAAAAAAACGAAAAGGGAGGGGGGGTTTAGATTAGACAACTTGGGGATGTGAGTTTTCTCGCACGCAGTTAGAGAGAGAGAGAGAAGAAAGTTTGGCGCTTCCTTTTTGAATTCGAGTCAGAGATGCGGATCCCACTTGCCCGATTCCTTGTAGCCCTTACAAAAATAAATACTAAAATCACATTTCTTTCATTTCGTCATAATGGGTTCAATTCAAGGCTAATATCTTGTGTGACTTAGAGCTGATTTTTGTTCGGTTTTGTATCAAATTAACAACTAGATCGATATCTTTGATTTTTAAAAAATAAATTTAATTAAATGTCTAATAAAATATAAAATCATTGGTTTGATTCGATTTTGGATCTAATCCAATGTCTATTTTTTTTTAATATATCAAAAACAACCTTCCTCTTAAAAATAATAAAAAGAAAAAAAAAACTTCTCATAAAAAATAATTTTTTAAAGGTCAAAAGTTTTTTTAACTTATTGAAAATTATTTAAAGATTTTTTTACTTGAAATATGAGTAAATTAAAGAAATCTTTAAAACTTTAGAAAATCTTATAAATAATAAAAGGTAGATGATTTCATATGAATTATTGACAATATATATAATATATATTTTTGGTTTGGTTCGATTTTGATTGGTTTTTTAAAACCAAAACCAAAACCGATCCAATATTTTCGGTTCTTTCAAATTACGAACCAATATATCCAACTTGGGCTAAAAAACTAATCCGATTCATTAGATTGGTTCGGTTTTTCATTTTTTTTGTTGCACCCTTAGTGTTACAACAAACTGTAATATCTTAGAAATTAGAAGTCAACAAGAAGTAACTCTAGTAACATCTTATACAACTTAATAATTAAGAAGTTAGAAATTTGAATCCACCTTTTGAATAAAAACATTGGAAGAGGAAACTCCCAACAAGCCCAACCAACAAAATAATTAGCCTTTTAGGAGGTGTTTGTTTGTCGAATTTAGGGAGAGTTTAAAATGAGTATTTACTAATTACTCCTCGAAAAGCTACATATAAACGAGTTTTTGTAACTACTCAAAATAACTCCTCATTTTTACTACTAAAAAAACTCCTCTTTTCTAATCATTCATTTATAACTACTCAAAATAACTCCTCGTTTCTAACCACTCATTTCTAACTCTTCAAAATAACTAATTTGTAACTATCATTTCTAATCATTCTTTTTTTAACTACTCAAAATAACTATCCATTTCAAATCCACATCCAATTAAATGGTAGCAATAATTGAAGATAATTACACTATTGTCAATGGTAATTATTTTCCAAGTTTGCCCTCAAGCAAAAGAACCAAAACTTAGGTTGTTATATTGTGTACCCCTAGTAGTGTTCTTATCTAGGGTTGTTGTGTGATCCCCTAATACAGTTTTCATCTAGGGATGTTGTGTGATCTCGTAGTAGAGTTATTCTTTATGGATGTTGTGTGATCCCCTCGTAGAGTTTTTTTTCTATGGATGTTGTGTGATCCTGTAGTAGTGTTTTATTTAGGGAGGTTATATGTTTCCCTACTAGTGTTTAAGAGACTTCGGCATTCGTGTATGTCTCTAGCATTCGTGTATGCCCTTGTTCACAGTTTCCATGTCACCGTGTTTGTTATTTGCTAATGATCGGCCAGTGGGTTAGGCACACATGCATAAGGCATGTAGCTTCAGACTTCAAGTTTTGTATCTTTCTAACTTGTTTCTACTTCTTAACCTCATGGTTGAGCTCCTTACTGAATATATTTCGATATACTTACTCTTTACATTTTTAAGTATTGATCCACACTGAGGTGGCTAGGCTAAAGAGCTGCATGGATCATGGACACAACAACTTCTTTCTTGCATCATCATGTTTATTTTACGAACTTTTTATTGGATTTGGCATGTTTATTTAATCATTGTATTTGAACTAAAAGGATACCATATTTTGTATGGATTTGAACTACTATTGAGCTATTTTATTTGAACTTTGAAATTCGAGTTTTGCATGTTTTGAACTATTTATCCTTGAGGATTTCAAAATGCATGTACCTATGACACCCCACTAGAATAATTTAGAAAGTCGGGTCATAATATATTTTTTGTCTTTGAAGAGTTACAAGAGATGCCTATATGATTATGAATTTTGAATCTCTAAAGAGTATTTGATCAAATTGTTGCTACGACATCTTTTTAGTGTTGATAATACATGTTTATTCCCATTAACTTTAATGAATGAGAAAATATATAAAGAGAAGAAGAATAACCATTTTCAAGTAATAATATTATTTAATTTTTCCAAAAGGTTTATACATTATTCAAACAAAAAAATTAGCAATTTTCATTAAAAACTTTAAATGATATTTGTTTAAACATTTTTATAAAGTTAAAGGTGTTTTTTAAACTTTTTAAAGTTCAACAAAAATTTAGTAGTTTTCATTAAAATTTAACAGTAAAGATATTTTTGAAATTTTTTTTTTCAAGTTCAAAGATATTTTTGAAAATTTTGAAGTTGAAAGATATGTTTGACACAAAGACAATTGTTCATAGGTAGTTTTGATAATTTAGCCTAAAACAATTTAGAGGATTTTGCATGTTTGATAAAAAAATAGCAAAATATTTTCATCTATAACATAAAATAAAAGTTAATTCATTGTAGCAGGAAATCCAATCATATCACCGATAGAATTCAATCAGTGATTGAGTTCTATTACAGGTTGAGTTCTATCATGGATAGAATTCAATCAGTCATAGACTCATTCTATCATTGGTTGAGTTCTATCACCGATAAAATCAATGAGTTATAGATGAATTATTTTAGAAATTGTGCTGCAAATATAATACAAGAGGTAGAATGTGTTGCTGAGAGTAAATTCCCAAAAATTTAATTCTAATATTAAAAAGAATAAAAGAATAAATATATTAAACTATATTTTCTTGGCAATCTCATCTTTTGAAGCACTTTTTTTTAGAATAATCTTTTGAAGCACCTAATTCAAAATCTTGCAAATTAAAATAAAATTTATGGTCAAAGAATCAAATTTGCAGTCACTCAATTGTATCTGGGTATGTTTGTTTTTTTTGTAGTAAACAACCACTCTTAACTCATCTTCAATCACTCTTTAACCATTCTCTTAACCTCTCTTCAATCACCCTTTAACCACTCTTCGAATTTCTATATATATTTTTTTTTATTTAAAAAAAAAAACTATTTTATCAAATTCCACATTAAATCTCATCAAACTTATCTTTTAATTTCGGCTAACATTAATATTAAAAATATTTATTTCTAAAAACAATTTTAACTTTATTAAAAAAACCAATAGCGTGTTAACTTGGTTATAATCTAATTTAACCCAGAATTCGATTTTGAAATGAATTTTTTCATAAAAAATTATCAATTAATAATAACTTTAATTCATAAAAAAGCTCATTTTTTTAATAAAAATTTTCATGTAAACATATTTTTAAAATTATGAAAAATTAATAAGAACAAATTTACAAATGAAATATAGTAATAAATTAATAACAAATACTAAATTTTAGTTGTATTAGATTAAAATTTGATATTTAAAATTAAAAGAATCAAAATTAAACAAAATTAAAAGTACTAGATTAAATTGTTTATTTTTCTAGTAGTTAATATTTTAAAAAATAATAAAAATAAGAAACAAAATTTAATAAAGTTAGGTAATAAAAAAAATTTGAAGTTAGGATTTTTTTTTTCTTCTATTTGTGTTAGGAAACAAATATTTTAACTATTATATAATATATTTTATTTACTTTTCCTTAATAAAACTATTATATCCTACTACTTTCTATTTCTTTATTTTCTAGAAGAATATATTTTTACAATTTCTGGTAAATATATTTCTACTACTTCCTTAATAATTTACATTTTAACTGTCTATTCAATGCTAGATTTAGTCCAAATTTTTAAAATTTATTATTGTTTGTTTAATTCATGTTACTAATATGTTTAGTAACAAAATATAAAA
>JBBMKA010000009.1:6350975-6394260 GCA_037833695.1 Sechiopsis laciniata | reverse complement strand
ATGCGCGTGTGTGTCAAAATTTTAGAAAAAGTTAAATATAACAAAAATTAATTAATCAAATTGAATTCAATTAAATGAAATTATCATATTGATAACTTTAATTAAATAAAATGAATAAATTTAATCAAGTTAATTCAATTAAAAAATATTAAATAAAATTGATTAAAAATAATAAAATTGAAATATTTTATTACGTATGAAATCTTTTTAAAAACTTATTATAATTAAAATAAAATACTAAAAAATTTATTATTTACAGCAAATCTTCAATAAAAAAAATACATATTATCACCAATTTTTAATCGAACGACCAAAATATTCTGAGAAGGCTGGATAAACAAATTTGTGAGTTATTTATTTTATTATTATTTTTTATGTAGATAGAATATTACTCTTTTTTTATTTAAAAAAAAAGAAGAAGAATATTACTCTTTTTTTTATTCGTACCTTTTATTATTAGGATTTAGATGATATTCATTAAATTATGCTTTTGACTAATTAATAGCATTTAATAAAGGTTTTGTTTTTAGTTTTTAATTTTTAAAATTTAAGCTTACAACAACTGACTTACCATATATTTTTTCTTACTTGGATATTTACATTTTACTTATATTTTTAGAAACCAAATCAAAATTTGAAAACAAAAAAATAACTTTCAAAAACTTGATTTTTTTTTTTTTTTTTTTAAATTTGATTTGCATTCACTTACCTTTTTAAAGAAAGATGGAACACATGGTAAAAAATTTAAGTAAAAATAGACTTAAATTTAAAAAATAAAAAACAGAAAAACCAAATAAGTATCAAACATGATCTAAATATTCGGTCTAATTTCAATTATGGTTAGTTAATTTACCGACATACAAATACCAAAATAATGAGTGATATATTGGTTTGTTTGATTGTATTCTAATTCAATTCTATAGTTATAGGTTTAATCTTAAAAATGAGTATTAAACTCTAATTTTAATTGAGAGTTATCGTACAGTTAGATAAAATTTGTGGTCTATCAACTAAAAAATATCACCACATGGAGTTTACAAATTTTGCATAATTATTACGTTGTATGATATCTCTATTAAATTTATTTAAATTAAAAAAATGAGCTTATAATTTGAAATACTACTTTCATTAAAAATTTATTTATTTTTAATGTAATTTAAAATATAACAAATTAAAAACATTAAATATTATTTTCAAATTTTCAATTTATTTGTATCACATAGAATCTAAAAACAGTTTTGAAAATAAATTTATCTAATAAATATTTATTAATCTAGCCAATAATATAGTTTAACTCTATAAATTATATAAATATAAATATAAATTTAAATTTAAAATCATAAATCTTTATCTTTAATTATAATTAGACTTATCTAAAAATATATATATAATTAGACTATAAAAGTTTGATTAAATTAAAAAATAATCATTATGGGTTGATTAAGAGAAGCTCAAAAAAAATCAAAAAAAACAAAAAAAAACTTATGACCAAATTTGGAAGCTTTCACTAAAAGGAGTAGAGCTTCTACCTTAGTAATCTGGTATGTTTGTTTTTTGGATATGAAAAGTGGTTAATAATCATTTCTCAACAACCTCTCGTTTGTTTTTTTGTAGTAAACAACCACTCTTAACCACTTTTAACCAATCTTTAATCTCTCTATCAAATTTCACATTAAATTTTATTAAACTTTACATCAAATTTATCATTCAACCACTATTAACTTCAATCTCCAAACAAGTAGTTGATTACTCCACTGCTATTAACCTCAATCTCCAAACGAGTAGTTAACTACTTCAAACTACTATTAACTACTTCATTCTCTTCCACCCCACTCGTTTCTACAAAAAACAAACACACCCTAGAGATTATATGTTCAAAACTCTCACACTCCAAATATATGGTTGAACTTAAAAAAAAAGGACAATTAAAAAATATTTAAAATTAAGAAACTATTTAAGGGAATGTTTTAGATTTTACATAAATGACTATTTTTTACTTTTGAAAATAAATTATTAATAAGGTAAAATAGGTTGGACCTTGTATTATCTCAAAAAAAAAAAAAAAAAAAAGGTTGAGATCTTAAAAAGAATCTTTGAGCATTATAGAACTCTGCAAATTAAAAATTTCTTGTGAGCACTTTAAATTTAGAACTCCACAAATTAGGATGGAGCTTCAGTAGCTGTGCATGACCTTTAGTCTGCCTGATCTTCAACTGACTTCTGTGATCAAACATTCGATTATTTTATATTTTTTTAATTCTTCAACGTTTGAGATTATTTGTAGCCTAATGAAATAAGTAAAATGTTAACAAAAATTAGATATTTGAGATTTAATTGGAATATTGGAAAACAAAATATTTTGGAAAATAAATCCATCAACCTAGATTTATTAGAAATAAAAGAAAGAAATTAGTTGAAGGGAGTTGTTTGATCTTATAATCAATGGTTGAAGATTTGACCTATTATTTTCTCTTTATAATCCGTTTTTTATTTGAGACTTTTTGAGATAAATTTATTAGTTCTTTTTGATAATTTTAAATTTATAAAAAAAGATATTTATTATTATTTTCCAAAAAAAATACTTGGAAGCTATCAAATTTTTATTTTATTTTACTATTGTTTTTATTTTGAAAACAACATGAATCCAAATTACATACAGATACAGGGCCGTATAGCCTAAAATTTTAAGAAACGTGTAATGTTTGTAACCAAAAGAAAATAAAATTTTGAAAATGCGTTGTATCTTTCTGCTATCTCGAATGTCAGTATTTTATTGGTGCATTTGTCCGGCATAATAATGCATTTTTCTATCATTTCTAGCTGTTTTTTTATATATATTTTTTTAAAATTAAATCAAATTTAACTAAAATTTACTATTGTTATTAGGTTAGCATAACAGGTTGCTTCCTAAATTTTGAGATTTATCTATTTCACTACTTGAATTTTTAAAAACCTAATTTAACTTCTCAAACTTTTAGATTTATTCGGTTTTAGTCTATAAATATTTAAAAAGTTCAATGTTAATGACTAAATTTGATATTCATTCCATTTTTGTCCTATTTTTTTTATTTAAAAATAATTAAAATTAGTCATTAGAAAATAAGGTTTTGTTTGATAACCATTTTGTTTCTAATTTTTTATTTTTGAAATTTAAGCTTACAATAACTACATTTTTCTTCTTAAATATCTACCTCTTACCTATATTTTAAGAAACCAAACCAAAAAATTTGGAGAAATTTGAGTAGAAATAAGCCTAAATTTTAAAAATAAAAAATAAAAAACTAAAAAATTATCAAAAGGGATTTAAGTTATTCATTTTTTAAAAAAAAATTATCCTCTTTCTCCATATATTTTATAATATATTTATATTTTATCTTTGATTGTATTAGATATTAAAATTATTGAACTAATTATTTTAATATTTATAAAAGTTCAAAAATTAAAATTAGATCGAAAGTTGGACAAAATAAAATTTAAAATTTAGGTACAAATAACAAAGTTGAAAGTTTTTTTTTATTTTTTATTTTTTGAGATAAAAAAGTTGAAAGTTGTCTATTATTATTATTATTATTATTATTTAAGTCGTCGAGTTTTCTTCTTTCTTCTCACCTTTTTCTTGAGATCGGCCGTTCTGTTCTAATCATCGACGATATCATGGACGGCCAATCTTTCAATCGCATCGTCTTTCTTCTCTTCGCCGTTCATCTGCTCTTTCCGGTCATCTTCGCCGCCAAATTTGATTATTGCGGTCAGTTTCTCTGTATTCAGTTTTCTTTTTCATCGGAATTAACCTAATGACCAATTTGCCTTCTCTTTGTCGTTTGATTGTGATTCGGCATCAGAAATATAGTACGAATTTATGACTGTTTTTTATTCTGGATTTTTCTAATTTTTTGGATGCCTGATTGTGAATTGGAATCAGATAGGAGAGGTAATTATCCTGTGAAGGTCGATGAACTACAAGTTTCTCCTGATCCAGTGAAGAGTGGCAAGCCTGCTAAGTTTACCGTTTCAGCCGCAACTGGTAAGCTTTTGGATTATGATTCGTATTGTATTTATGGATCAACACTGATTGAAGAGGTTTTCTCTGGCCCTATAGCTATGGAATAAGATTGAAGTGTTTCATATGGATCTTAACTTTCTTTTCGTAGCTATTTATTTAGGGTTCTTTTCATATTTGATGAGAACCTTAATGACATATAGTGCTTAAGCAATCTTGTTAGGATTTTTATATAAATTTGAAGAAGCCATCTGTAACTGTAAGTCTAGTGAGAAAACACGCACCTTTATCTTTGCATTGATCGAATTATCTCAACTTGTATTGGGATCTATGTTTTTTTATGCATGATTTCTCTCTACGCATTCGAAAAAAACATATTAACTGGTTGAACAAAACAGATATGTCTTAGAGTCTGCTTGTGGAAGCACTCTGTCATAGATCTGGTCCAACCTTGGTCTCCACATTCCTAGTGTACCTAGGAATGGTTTATGCCCTTACAGTGCAAATTTTGCACTACCCTCTTTAACTCTGTAAGAAACACTCCCTCATCTGGTCTGGAGTAGGTGCATTCTGATAGACTAATATATTCTCTCAATTGTCGTACATCCAAATTTATTTTTCAGCACTGACTCAGAATCATAGATTTATTGACCAGTACTCCTATGCTAATGTTGATTATCTCATGCATCCTTTACTGTCTATTGTCTTACAAGTGACTTGTAGACTCTGGATTTCAAGCATCGACACTTTGCTAATTTTCTTAATACACGTAGTTAATTGTTGGAGGAGGAGTTTCTTTACACCACCCCTTTAGTGAAAGGGTCGCCTACTGTGGCTTGTTTTTCCGTGTGATATTGTTTGGGGTTAGGGGGAATATGATTTTCAGTGGGGTTGAGAGGCTGTCAGAGTGAGGTGTGGTCCCTTGTTAGTTATCATACTTCTCTTTGGGTCTCTTGTTTGTAGTTTATTTTATTTATTTATTTATTTTTTTGTAATGATCGTTTTATGACTCGTACCTCTTTTCTTAGATATCATACTTCTTTGTGGCTTGGAGGGGATGGGTGACAATATGATTTTTAGTGGGGTGGAGAGGTTGTCTGAGGGATGTGTGGTTATAGAAACAAAGAACATGTTCGGTCAGGTTGGAAGTGAGACCTGTATGGTTTTCTGGCTATATAATTCTCTTACAGAGCCTTGATCTTCGTAACGTGTGCTTCCCTGTCCATGGTTATCAAGCTCAAACCATCTGGGCACATTCATTTGATCTTCCCTCCTGCCTTAAAAAAAAAAAATCTCTTACCTTCTAGCTTCAATTACTAACAACTCAGAATTCCGAAACTCTTATTGAACTCTCATTTTAAGAACCCGAGATATCACTATGTTGCATATTCTCTTCCACGCATGCCTACTCTCATTCTCTCAAACCAAATAAAAATTCGAGGAATATAAGAATAATGAACCTGATTTTTGAAAGGTTGAAAAGTCGTTGGTATAGTTTCGACCCAAAATGGCAGCCATCAGAACCCTTACTAGTTGGGGTTGGGTTGACAACTGTGTGTGTGTTTTTTTTTTGTATTCCTCATGTTTTTTTCAATGAAAGTTAGCCTCTGAAAAAAAAAAAAAAACTAATACAATCCAGTTCCCGTTTTCTTGATTTCAAATAACGACTTTGGGTTTCTATCAAATTTGAGGGCTGAGTGGGTGTAGTGGAGGTCAAAGTAGGAGCTATTGCACTTTTGCGTGCCTCATGCTTTAGAAAATATTGGTTTATCCTTTGTTTTCCACACTAATTCTCGGAGCAGTTTCGTGTGATTTTTTTGCTCACTCCAATCCTTGGGTTTAGCTGAGGTCTAAATGGTCTCCCCTTAATTGTATTTTCGTTCTTCCTAGTGAAAGTTCCTTTCTTACTGGGTGATTAGTTGGTATGCATTAAGGGACCGAGTGTCACACTTCATAGACAATGACAAACTACATGTGAAAGGCTTGGATAAATGCTTTGCTTATTATAACTTTTGGAAATTTTAATTGAAGATGTACGTTTGGTATGATTAGCAGACTTTAAAGAAGATTCAAAAGATGAAAGTTAAACTTTAGGGTCTATGTTATGAGAACTGTTATCGAGTGGTGTGGGCAGTTGTGATCACTAGTTTTCCTTCAGAGTCATTTATTGGTGTATTACTTTTTATATAGTTTTATTTGCTTATTTTTCTTCTAACCTAATGGGAAATTATGAACACCAACAACTAGGCTGCCTAACCAGGTTGCCATGATTTAAAAGGCTATTGAGGCTTACGTCTTGAGGCAACTCTAACTTTTAACCTCGAGTCTTACGCCTTACATAGGCACTGAGGCTTAAAATCCCTACACCTTGTAGAATAACTAGAAGAATAGTATTAATATTGTTCTTTCTTATAATATGAACCATAACGATACAGATTTTCTCTTATAGATTCTTTGTTAGAAGGATACAATCGTTTCAGAATCTTCAATTTAATTTTGATCATTTGTTGGCTTATTTTCTTCTAGCATTTCCTTTTCGAGTTTTTTGTTGTATTCACTATAGGTACTTGGAGAATTCACTTATATTTCATTCATCAATGAAATTGTTTCTTATTCCAAAAAATTCAATCCTATTAGTGTTGGTGTTATGTTTTATTTATTTATGCATAAGTATTATGTTTTATCATACATGTTTATACAAATTTAGGTTTTCTATAATATTTTTAATTAAAATTGAGGCTTATGCCTCATACCACCTCGAGCCTTACGCCTCGCCTCGTCAAGAGAAAAAGCTTCGAGGCTGCTGCCTTTAGCCTTTTAAAACATTGCCAGGATGTAGAGGATGACACTGCTATTGGAATTTCATTTAACAATTATAATCTGTTCCATACAGAGAAGGATCTCTCCGGTGGGAAGTTCGAGGTGGAGGTTTCTTTATTTGGCCTGCATATACATTCAGAAAGTCATGATCTTTGTGAAGTGACTTCGTGTCCTGTTAAACCTGGAAAATTCTCTTTAGCTCACTCGCAAAGCTTACCGCCATTTACACCACCAGTAAGTCTTGTTTGGTGGATTATGCTGCCTTACACAACTTTCAAAAGTTTAATCCAATTTTATTCTGAATCTTGCTCTGCTGAAGCTGGCTGAATTTTGCAATTTATATATTACAGGGCACGTATTCTGTTAGAATATTATTGAAAGATAGCGAGAAGCAGCAGTTGACTTGCATCAGCTTTAAGCTCAAAATTGTTTTTGGTGATGGGGAATTAGCAATTTCTGAGGAATCCTCAGTTGCTGAGAGTTGAAGTTGGGCAGTTCAAGTTAATTTTCCTTTCTTCTCTGTTTTTCAACTGCAGTTTGTGTTATATTTCTTCTTCTACTACTACAAGGATTGATCTAATGCTGTTGTTGGTGTCTATGTGTATAAATGTTTCTGGACAAATGTGAATTCTTCAATATGCAGCTGGTTGGTTTATTTATTTATTATTATTATTATTTTTAATCAGAACCCACGCTAAACTTAACTATTGGTTTGGAAAAATAAATTGTTAGCCTATTGCTTGATAAAACTATATTATAGAAGTCTTTATAAGGCCATGGGTTTGAATTTAGACCACAACACTTGAGAGGTTATGAATTGCTTTTCAGAAAAACACTATACCGATCTCTATGCTTGCGGCTCTATTTTGGACCGTATGGAAAGAAAGAAATGAGCGCCTTAAAATGACAAGCATCTTCGTAGGCCCTTCAATGTTTTGTGGGACAACGTTGTTGTTGTTATTTCTGCTGCTTCTTCATGTCATAAGTCTTTTCTTTTTCCGCAACTATGACATTGCCACCATTGCTTTTATTTGATTGCCCTTTTCGTAATGTTTTTTGTATGCTCCTAACATACTTGTCGATATATAATATCGTATCTTCTTTCAAAAAAGAGGTTATGAATTTAATATGTAGTAGCCACTTATATAAGAATTAATTTTATATGATACTTAAATATTGTTGTTAGATAGTTATTTTATAAGAATAGTCAATGTGCATGTAAGCAATTCAGATTATGATCACATGGATTCATAAGCACATATATAGTGCATGTACACCGGATAATATAGGGCACCTGATAATGATCTTGGTTGGTCAAGGCCAGACATGAGTGAGTACCGCCATGGCCAAGCAGTTCGGCATGTTTGCATTAATTAGCATTTCCTTCGATAGAGGGCTATTATCTCTTGACTCCCACCCCCCATTTGATTAAATCATTTAAATTCTGTTTAAGGTCCAGTAATAATAAAATTTCTTATAATCTTTTGAATTCAATCTATGGTGGCCACTCTACCTTGAAATTAATTTTTTACGAGTTTTTTTGACATTCAAATGTTGTAGGGTCGGGCGGTAGACCTCATGACATTAGTTAAGATACGCAAAAGCTGACCCAAATAATCCCAAATATCAAAAAAATAACCCCTTAAGAAAAGGGACAAGAAAAGACTATAGAAAATGAGTGGCACAATGAATTTAATTGTCCATAAAACTAATATTTCATGTTTTTGCCAATTGACCTAAAATCAACCAGCTATATATTACTCGTTGAGATTGAAATAGAGACTGATTTGCTAAATATGACCCTAATAACTATCCATTATAAAATTTAGGTACTATTACAATTTTTCTCTCATACATCCATTGACCATAACTCCCCTATCATTTGAGCTCCTCCAAGTAATTTTTCAAATAATCCTTCCTACTTTGGTTGGAATCAATAGCATTGTAACCTCTAACAACCTTACAGAATTCATCAATTTCTGATGTTTGTTCAGCAGTGGTGACATTGTAAGACTCCTTGGAATAACCAAGATGATGCATCAACAGCCAAACATGAGTGAGAAAATCGCCGCCATGTCCAAGCTGCTCGATGTGATCGTAAACTCGGCATTCACACGATATATCAGCAAGCATCTCGATCCACATATGCCCGATTATCTTCCACCTCTCAACTTTTTTCAACTTTTGAAGCTCTTGAGCTAACCAACAACCATAGTGAAACACTGAGGAGCTTCCCCTTTCTTTAACATCTTTAGGCTCAGTGGCCAACTCCGAATTCTTAATGATCTTATCCAAATTTTGCAATATGTGCTTACAAGCATCCGCATCTGTATCTTCTGATGTTTTTGTCAGAAACTTATTGGCATCCTTAACTGTGGCATTGAACCTCATTTGACTCATCCCGTTCGGGAATAACGAATGGCGGCTCACTAAAAGGTACGCCAAGAACTCAGACAACGATTTGGTATCTTCAATACAAAAATACTCGGACAACGATTTGGTATCTTCAATACAAGAATCTAAATTATCATTTTCATGGCGAGAATGATAACAAAGGTTAGTGGCAATGTGCCAAAGGAGAATGCATTGGTCAGAATCCAACTCGTAGCTCCAACCAAGATTGTCATATAATGTTTGTTTTTTCCAAATCCAATCAGGTAAATCTGTACTCTTTTCATCTTTAAGCTCCACCTTCTTCTTCAACTGCTCAAAGATTCGTTCTTTAAGCTCATCAGAGATGGGTTGTGAATCCATAACTTTGGTGATTTGAGAAACTCTCAAGAAACTGAAGAATCCACCACCGTTTATTTCTTGTAAACAATGAGTTATTAGATTGTATTGTGGGACAGAGTTTGACCATCTTGTCTTTTTAATAGACCATCCCAAGCCACAAACTACCTTGAATGTCAAACGAGTTAAGAAGTTGTCAAATTTGGTAAGCCAAATTACACACCAATCCGAACGCATCAACAAAACAGTGGAGTAGATTTCAAGACTCAAAGCTCCAAAAAGCAATAAGAATACCAAATCGACGTCAGCTCGAGGGTACCTAAAGATAGATAGAACTCGCAACATTTATAACAACTATGAATTAATTCTCTAATAACTAATAGATTTAAAGAGGAAACTTCATGTTGTCTAATATGGCAGATTGAACTCATAACCTCGTAGATTCTTAAAAATTCTCTTTAACCACTAGATCGACCCTATATGGTTCAAAGAAACTACCAACCATATTGTGGATCACACATAAGAACCCAACATTTACAACATTCATGAGTTAATCCTCTCATAACTCATAGGTTTATAGATGTAGTACCTGTGTGTATTGGTGGTGCAAAAAGTGGCAATGGCAATGACAGTGGAAGACAAAGTAGTGAGTTCAAACAGAGCCCCCCAATAAGAATGGATCAAAGGGGATTTTGTGTAGAAAAAGTCATGCATAAATGCAAGCTCAACCTCAACAACTTTGAAAGCAGTTTTGGAAGCATATTCCTCAAAGCAGCAAAGGGTTTCCTTCAAATCTTGGATATTCAAAACCAAATCAGCAAAAATCCATTTATTCCTCCTGAAGAATCCATGAGCAACATGAAGAATATGAAGATCATCAAGAGAAAACGGTTTTTTTAGAACAGGGAAAATGGATCTTCCAGCAACGGAAATAGGAACTAGTTGATCACGCAAATGCCCTGTAGAAGCAGATCTAAGAACCCAAGTTCTCTCACCATACTTTATAATCCCAGAAACAAACACTGGAATGGCAATGAAGTTCAGAGTGGTGGGCTTCAAAGCTCGGAAGAGCACATACGAAGCGAGGCCGGCTTGAACGAACAAGTTGAGGAAGTGCCTGAGCCAGAGGTCGTTATCTTGCATGGAGTAGGCAGTTATGGTGTCCGGGCCGCCGAGGTGGAGGAGTAAAAATGGAGCCCAGAAGGCTCTGATGACGAATATGGGGTTCGGGGATTCGGCGTTGCAGGCCGAGCCGTCGTCGTAGTTGGAGAGGATGCCGAGGGAGATGGTGGCGACCGAGTCGGCGGATAAGTAAGCGAGCCAGAGAAGCCATCGGAGCCAGTGGTTGGAAGTGTATTTTCTGTAGTAGCCCATTGGAATTAAGGCCACTTGGAGGAGTAAACTGCAGAGGACTAATGTGGGAAGCTCCCATGTTGTCCATAGGTTCCTTAGTGTTGATGAAAAGATCTGCATATGATTCAATCTGGTTTGGAGATCTTGCTGAGCTTCAATGGTGGATTGGACAAGATTTGGGATTACAATGGTCTTTTTCTACAAACCTCAAAGGTCTTTAAATAAATAATATCACTTTTCTGGTCTTGGGTTTTAAAAGTTGTGGCTCTCAAACTTTCTTATAATCCTTATTCATTTCACTTCAATCACTTTATTATATTATTGTAGTACTGTTTTTAGGGTTATATATATATATATATATATATATATAGGAAATATACTTTTTTAGTTGTATCTTTTAGTTAAAGTTTCATTTTAATCTATACATTTCAAAATGAAACACTTTTTGTTCTTCCCCCATTTTAATAGTGCTGAATTTTAATCTATTATAATTTATTATTATTTTATGTACAGTTGGTCCCCTCAATCTCAACCCTTATTGGGTTCGAGGCCACCTTAATGTTTTTTTTTTCTTTTTATATTTTGCGCTTTTGTTTTACTTTTTTATACATACATATATATTTTTTTCTTTTTACTTCTCAAAGTTTTTGAGTAGTAGCTTAGTGATATCAATGTATATTTAATGATCAAATGGTTTTGGATTCAAATTCTTTACATGTATATTTTAATTGAACTTTTTTTTTTTTGTTTTTTAATATATTTTTAAACCTTTAATTATTTCTACTTCATTTTTTTCATTTTCTTTCATCAATCTTTTCTCTTTTCTCTTTTTTCCTTTTAAATAAATAAATATATATAGCTTTTTTAGTAACTAAGACCAAATTTGAAAAATATTTGCAAACGTAGGTTACAAGAAAAATATTAGCAAACGTAGGATTTTATTAATTATATTATTAATCCAATAAATTGTCATTTACGACAAATCTCTTGTTATTAAGACTTTTAATTTCCGAATTATTTTCGTATCTGGAAAAACTCCCCCATTCCATACCCATTATAGCAAAAAATGGGGGCATTTATTGCAAAAATTACCGGCATTTATTACGAAAAACCTGTAAAAAAAGAAACTATGCATGTTATTGTTCTTTGCATACATATACGGTTGAACAAACAATTTTTTTAATGGATTTTGAACACTTATTATAACTACACAGCACTGAAATGACATGTTTTATACGGTTCATTCAGAAAAATAATGTTAATGTTTAGCCTATGTGTTTATGATGGTTAATTTTGTTAGTCGGTTTTGTGGATACATAAAGATGTTAAAATGTAAAATACTAAACGAACAAGTACAGAACAACAACTAAAACAACATAGTCCTTAAGTTATAAATTTTACACGGTACATTACTAAGTTATAAGAAGATTGTCTCATCATATGTGTGTTGTCGAAACGTAATATTTATGAGGGTTTGAGGTTATATCACTTAATTATTAATATTGAAAGATAGTTAATATTAAGCATGTCTTAATGTAAATGAGTGAACGAACGATTCCACAAGAATGTATAGTAAAAAATTATTTTTTCATAACTATGTTAAATTTCCTGATATAGAGACTCGTATTGTGCTATAATATGTTTGTTTTAGCAACTGAGTATTTATGATGGTTAGTATAAAGCCGTTTTAATGTATTTGATTGTATGAACAGTTTCAAAAAACTGTATAGTAGAACATTGGGAAATAAAAAAAAGTACTAATTGTGCTTAGATAGAGACTCGTATTATTGGAACAAAAAACTGAAAAAGTGTTCTGCATTATAAAAATACTATAATGTGCAATCGATCATTGAAGGTTCTGTCTTGAAGGTTAACATGATACTGTTGGATGTCGTATAGAACTTGGTATTGAAGACTGTCATTATGATGTTCCTGTTATAAGTTTAAAATATATAAGGAATTAGAAATGATACACTAAAGAGAGTACCTTACGGTAAAGAGAGTAAATACCATACATGCAAGAAATGTCATATATCTGGTCAGGTTCATACATCGTTGCATCATGTCTTCTAACACAAAACCACCTAGCTTGCAACAACATCCTAATAAGCTCGAACATGAAAACTATTGGAAATTCCCATGCATACAGTATATGATTAATATAGCTTTCACATGAATTATTGGTCATATCCTCGTAATGTGTTAGGGGACAATAAGCGCGTGACCACCTCTTGTAACCAATTTTCTGTAATTCTTCACGAATACCAAGACATCCATTCTCAAAATGACGCAAAGTTGTACAGTATTACTAAATGTCTAAACACTAATATATTTTCGTTTATTTCGTATAGTATACATGTCTAAACAAGACGGTATTGTGGAATGAAAAAATAATATATATAATAGGAGTATGGAAGATGGATTGGACATGATATTAAAGGAATAACAAAATGGATGTTGGGAGAATGTTTTGACCATACCATATGTATCACTTATACATTACTAAACAAAATGGAACATCTATATAGTTGACAAAAATCTTAATGGTATTACTGATTCTATGTTGCAAATAGTATAGTACAATATATCATTAACGAAAATGGGTTTGCTAGCAATAAACTGCATACTTAGTAATGGTATTACTAATTTCATACTGTGGTGATCATAGAGAAGAACATGTACCAAACCATATAATTTGAGACATTTCGAACAAGTTACACGGAAAAAAAAACGAAGGTTTGATAAACCTATGAGGTGAAATTATACAATATTATGTATATGTATAAACAATATGGTATAGTAGTATATTTTAGTGTTTTCTAAATGTTATATTGACCTACATTGTAAGCATATATTTGTAAAGCACAGTGTACTCATTTTTTAGGAATAACCAAATGAATGTTACATGATTATACTGTTTGTACTACAGAGGAGAGGAAAGGGGGAGGATAGGACGACAAATATAAGAGTTACTCTTCAACTCTTGTTAATTCTACTATAGGAAATAAAGAATAATTAAGTAGCAGTGAAAGAAAATAGAGTCTTTCTAGTAATAGTAGTTGTTCCTACTAGCAGTTTACTTGCAGTAATAACCTTAATTGGTAGATAGAAAGCTGCTATTTCCTTTACAACTGCTGCTAATTCAATCTAAAAAGTATAATAGAGTTGTTGTGACTATTCTTTAATCTCGCTATGTTTTATTATATAGCTTTACTCAGTGGGTTCTATATAAATATATACCTTTAAAAGGTCTTATTTATGCCTTTACAAAGTATAATATATTAGTAAACTGCTTTAATAATAGTTGAATAGTATACAACTACTAAGTCAACTATTAGTACTTCTTGTTTAGTAGTACTTCGAAGTAATTACCTTTAGATTCCATCTCATTATTCGTAATGGTATCTACTCTTTGAAGGCTTCTATAGCTAAGGTTAGAGAGAGAAAACGAAATTACTACTATAGTAAACTAACTATATTAAACAACTCTTTATATTTCATTTACAGCCTCGCCTGGATTCATTTCCTTTACTATTAACTAGAGCTAGTCTTGAATCTCTTCTAAAGTTGAGAAATATTCCACAACTCCTGGAAAGGAAATAGCAAAGGAAAGAATAGCTACTTCGGAATCTAGGGCTAAAGCTCTAGTAACTCTTCCATCTGATTCTGAGGGAGTCAATTCTTAGGCCTATGTAGGAGTAGAAAGATTTAGTTACAGCAGAAAGGGAAGGAAATGAATCAAATTAAGTCAATGAAAGACCTGTAAAAGGATCAGCTGTATCGGACTCGGAGTTAAAAGTGAAAGTTGCTATCAAGTAGCAGTTCAACGGAAAGCATTCATTCAGAGGAGGAAGGTCTTACAGGGGGGGGGGGTCCAATGTAATATTCCTTACAGTCAATTCTATGTTTAAAGTAGTTGTAGCTGGAAATTTGATATTTCTAGTTACAGGAAATGCTCTAGTATTAGTTATAGCTTCAACGTAAAGCTCCAAAGCAAGAACCATTTTAACAGAATCCTAAGAGTTGCTATTTCACAGGTAAAGAAGTAACTGCCTCACCTTTCAAAGCAATCTTTACTGCTGGAAGGAAGACTAGAATCTTCTTTCACAATTGCTTTCAAATGTGTCAAAGTCCTCTCTTCTACCGATTTCTCTTATTCGACTTTAGCTACCCATCTGATCACTTTTAGAGAATCTGTCCAGCTTAAGGAATAGGAATTGAATGTTGACATGTTGGGGCACTTCAATGATTGATTGTGCAGCTAACGACTAAGAGAAAAAGGGCACACAGACCGTACTTGATTAATGAGCCAGCCCTCTATACACATTATGGATTGTTGGTCCCTCGACCTATAAATGAATAAGGGGAAGGCAAGTCTCATTTGGTACTTTCTTCACATCAAATAGAATTGGAGTTTTCCCAGCTGAATTAGAAAATAGGTCTTTTCAATAAGATATGCTTTCCTACCTCTTTTCTTGCTCGTTAGCCTTTAAACTAAGGGAAAACACTGCCTACAAAGCACTCCAATGGCTGAACTCTCAACGGCTAGAGGAAAGACTCGTTTATCAGCCTAGCAAGAGCACAATCCCATTTTCTTAAATTGTAAATAGTGGACACTTTCTAGTCTAGCACTTTTTTGAATCTCAAGATGTTCTTCGAACCAATCAGAGATAGGTAAATTGAGGTACTCCCCTCTGAGAACCGCATATGAGAATTTCATCTCGTACGGCCCAAACATCAAGAGAAACTAGAGAATTCATTTCTTTCAGATCCTACTACGACTCTTGGCAAACAAAAGCCTAGTCTTGTTACACACCTGGTGAGCGTTGCTTTTTACGGTCAGACGAGTGAGAGCTTGGAACTCACTTACTTCCTTTCCAAGCACGGATACTCTTACTATTAATATAACGATAGGAATGATGAACATGCCTTAACAGTTGGTTCCTCCTCCTTCTCCTATACAGTCTCATGCTTTGCACCTGTAATAGAAACCTGAGGAAAGAAAGAAGGAAACTCTGTCAATCAGCTTTCTTTGCACCTCTTCTGAACAAGCAACGATAGAGCGTGCTAGCGCGAAAGCCGTTGCGCGTTAGCTTACTAACGTGCAACCATTTTCTTGCTCTTACTACACCTTAATATATGGTTGTTAATGGGATTGTTGGGTCAATTAAACCATACCCAATTTTTAGTGGTGTTTATGGCTATGAATTGGTAGCTAAATTGAAGCATATAAATAAATTTATCTTATGGTGTCTCATGTGTATGTAGGAAGCACAAAGGTGAATTGCATCGGATCTCACGGCGGAGGATCTTGTCAATAACAGGTGAGTGTTTTGTGGAAAGGTGCTCTCTCATTTGTGAGATTGCGTGTAAAATGTTGGATTTAATAGAGGTGCTCTGTTTATAGAATTTGACTTATATTTGTGGAGGAAGGGCTTGCAGTGAAAGAGAGGAGTGGAAGGGTTTAGCTACTAAGAAGTGTTTAAAAGAATTTCATGTTGAATATTAAGAAGTATTAAAGTTATAGTATATATCCTAGTTTGTTGTTGGTTTGTAGGTGACAAGTTCTTGAAAGGAGCTTCTCTGTGGGTGATTTTTAGAGCTTGAAAGTACGTGATGGGTGTATAAAATGACTTCAAAATGCTAACTTAGGCTGGATTATGTTTATGAGTTGGTATTTATTCTACTTGTTTGTAGAGGTGGAATTATGGTTTAAGCAAATTGTAATTGTTGTGAAGTAGAGGGGTGTTGTCAAAGTATGAATTTAAGTTATGGTGTTATATGATTTTTTTTTCCTTTTTAGGTACGGTTAGAATGAGTTGGAAATGGTTTGTAACTAGAAGTTGGACTAGATTGATAAAATGGGATAAAATTACTACATGAATGCTAAGTTGTATGATTGTATCTACAGGGTAATGAGAAGAAAAATTATGTGCCTGGACACTGTGTAGGCATGAGTTGGTTAGACGAGTCAACCTTCTAAAGGGGATGAGGTAGATGGTTCGGGTTAGTGAGACCCAAGAGAGGTGTAAACTAAATTTAAGTGAGGGTGCAAATGTGTTGTTATAGTGAAGTGTGGCGAAATTTGTTGGGGAAGTTCTAGTGAGTTTATATTTGTCGTCTTTTAATGTTTCACCTTAAAATGGTGTTGGGTTGATATTTAATTGTGTAGGTTTCTTTTGCTGAGCAACTACGAGGCACAAAGGTTATTCCAGCAGGCTTTACATATAGTTTTGGGATACACGTTCTAAGGAGATTTATATTAAGTTGTTGTACATTTAGCTTTTGAGTTTTGGTTATGTATTTTATTCTAGAAATGCTTAGAGCACGATGTCTGTTTTGTTGTGTAAAGGCTTGAGGTTACTTTAATTTGTAGGGTTGTGGTGTATATGAGAGATAACCTTTAAAACTGCTACAAATCTTAGGATGTAATTATTGTTTTATCTTAATAGAGCAGGATATTTTGGATGCCGAGTAGTTAATCTTAAGTTGGGGTGTTACATTTTGCCATTTTGTTTGTTGTAGCCATTGATAACCCTCAATCAGAGAATTATTTAACCTTCCAATAGGGTGTTTTCGATGAAAAATTATGCATCATTGTCTTATTTTTATAGCTAGAATCACCTTAGGGTAGAGAATAATACTTAAAATATATTGCATGTAGGTTAAGATGCTAGGATTAAAAGTATAGGATAATCAAGAGTTCTAGTGCTTTTTATATAGAATTTCAAGAATCATTGTTCCTTCTATGTGCTATCTATCATTTCAGGATCTTTTAATGCTAAAAGTTTTGAATAAAGCGTTAATGAGAGGATGAAAGCTCCAGAAAGTCTAAGCCAGTTTTGAAGCGAGCCAAAGTCAAGAGCATTGGTATTAGGAGAATTTCAGAAGTGCACATGTCAAGAGCATTCAATTTTTAGGACTTAACGATTTTTTGATAAAAGGCATAATTATGCATGTGGGAACAAAAAGCACGGAATTAAAGGCGTGTCTGTCCCTCGGACACGTGTCATTCTCAAGCGATGGAGAGAGGAAATCAAGATGTTTTTGCCCTAGAATTTGAGTCGTTGATCTTGTATAAAGTTGAGCTTTATAAAAGCATTTATGGAATGAGAAAGGGATCGTTCGTATGTGTGTCAGCTGGTGTAGAAGTTGTGCAGTTTCTAGGCAGAGCCTTGCTGACAGCGCTACTCTATTTTTCTGCATTTTTGTAGCATAAAACCTTTTTATTTATTGTTTTTCGAGCTATTAGTTTTCTTTTTTGTAATAGACTTTCTAGCTAGAAACTTGTGGGTAGTTGTTTGAAAGTTAAGTGAGCTTGTTTGTAGCTCACTTAAGCTGGATAAAACTTGGGAAGTTTCTTCTCTGTTTTTTTGTTTCTAATTTTGTTGTTCTTAACATTTTCTGTTCTACTCATTTTTTCGTTTAAGATTGTGTCTCTATACTTCATTTATATTATTGATAGCCTTCTATACAGTTTTGAGCTTTATTTCTTAAGTTTTACGATGCAAAATGTTCTCTGCATCATCATACTCTGTTTTTGTTTCTTCTGTTCCTAGCATGAGCTAAGCGCATTTAAGTGAGGGTTAAGGAGAAGAGTGTGCGTTGCATCTATCTTGGGTAAGCAGGGGATATTGAACTAATCATGGTAGGCATTTTAATTAAAAGCATGTTTCGATTGGTCATCCATTCATGTACACTTTTTACTCTGTCTCGAGAGAGAGGGGTATTAGAGACATACTACTCATGTTCATTAGTTTAATGTTTAAGAACTCTTGCATATTAAAGGGGTAGATTAGAGGTAATTATCTCACTAATGCACATTACACTATTTTATCGCTTTAAACATGGTGCGAAAGCCCATGTTCTTAGAAAATGACTCTTGAGAAAGAACATTTAATCACGTGTTATGTGGAATTCTCTTCTCACCACAACTTACCCTTGATGCATGTTAACCACATTCGTAACCCTTAAACCAAGCCTTATCTTTGAATCGAAGTATTTCCCCTATATTTATGTGTTTTTGTTTTATTTCATTCATAGCAAACGTCTATAGACATTGTGACAGCTGTTTACTGTGTGTTTTTTTGAAGTTTAGAGCATTGCATAACAAAACAAAACAAAAATATATCATAAAATATTTTGAACAAAAATTAAAATCATGAAATTTTGACAAAAAACAATATATTCAAAAATTGATAAAAGAATTTGAAAAAATGAAATTAATAAAAATAATTAAGAACAACCAATTTTTTTTAAACGAAAAAAAAGGAAAAATTAATAAATTGGTGGCCGCATGGTGCCCTGGCCTTGCGCCACGCGGTCACTCAGTTGCTCAACCAATCGCTTATACGCGAAACAGGAAAGAAAAGAAAAGAAATGCGTGCCTACAATCACGTGTTTCAAGTTTACATCCAAACAACTTTTAATAATTTAATTGTGACTGCCATATAATATCATAAAAGTGTCATGTTAAAACTTTCTATGAATGATTCTTGTTTAGAGTAAGAGTGTTATAACTATAAATTATAGCCATTATTTATAAAAAAAATAGTAGTGATAATAAAGTAAATTAATTGATTTTTCATATCACTTTTATTTGATTATATTGTAGTTTTTTCATTAAATATATTCCCATGAAAATTATATTTATGCATCTAAAGAATTTGAATCTGAAATTTCAAGTTTAGTGGGTGATATGTGGTTAGAGCTTCAATTTTGTTGACCTACCTAATGATTTTAAAAGTGAATCTACAAATGAACCCCCTTTTGTAGAAAACAACACAAATGAAAAAGGACAATACTTACAACGTGCGCCCAATCATGAAGGCTGTGCTTGGGCTCTAAACGTCGTCGTTCCCTTGCAGTTCTCAAATTCCCCGAGCGGGTAATTTTCTTCAGTTCTTTAATTCCTTTTTCACTTTGTCCTTCTCTCTGCCGCACTTATTTTTATCATCAGGTTGAAGATGAACTGACCTCGTTTTGCTGAAACAGATGATGGGTAGTGGATAGATTGAGTCCACTCTCACAAAACTTCAACCAATTTCAAAATTTTTGGTGACCCAAATGATTGAATCCAGGTGGGGTTGACTAATTTTGACTGATTGACGGTTCAGACGGCTCCTAAGGTATCTTTGCCCCTTCCTTCACTTTCTTGCTCTTAAACTTCCTTTCCACTTGCTATGAACTGAGTTCTTAGTTCAATTTGACTAATTTTTCCTGTAATTTGTGTGGATCTGCTCTGTTCTGGTCCTGTTTTTGTTCGTTTTTAAAAGGGTGTCATTGGTTTTGCTACTTGCATTGCTTGAGCATTTTGAAATTTTTAGTTGGGTTTTGGATTTTGTATCTTATCTGTTGATGTTTGATTGTGGGTCTGGTGTTATATTCTCTATGATGTTTGATTTGTATACTTAAATTATGCAGGAGGTTGTAATTTGCATTTGGGGGTTTTGATATGGGTTTGTATTGTTGAGGTTTTTGTGCTCTCTTATTTCTTCTGGGCGTTCTTTTTATTTGTACTACTTCCTCATAAATGTTCTTGATGTAGTTCATCATCAATGCATGTGTATAAAGTTCGCCTTTTGTCAATGTTTTCATGGCTGTTGTTGGCTTGCTGCTGTTCCCATATAAATTTGGCACAAAATCACTTCTTTCATTCAATTCCAGGAATTTAATTATCACAATTCTCCAAATGCAACTTGGCGATAGTTTTTAGTGTTGGCATTAGAATTATTTTGCAGTATTTACTTTCTGGTTTTCTTTTCTAACATATTCTCTTTTAGCCACAGTTTCTAGCAGTCGGTCTGTTCTTAGTCAACACTCTTGAATGCACCATGGGCGTCTCAGGAAAATGGTTCAAAGCATTGGTTGGTTCTAAGAAATCAGAAAAATCTCAGTCATCAGAACAAGATGAAAATATGGTATCTATACCCTTCCCATCAATGTTTGATCATCGATGTTACTTTTATGACTATTTTTTATTTTGGATTTTGCATGTATAATAAAAAATGGCAAAGTATTTTCATCTATAGCACAAAATCAAAACTAATTCATTTTTAAGAGGAAATCCAAATTGAGTTTGTTAGAAATCAATGTGCTATAAATGAATTATTTTAGAAATTGTGCTGCAAATATAATACAAGAGGTAGAATGTGTTGCTGAGGATAAATTCTCTTTTTTATTTTACTTACAACTCGAACTATCTTTTCTTAAATGAGTTAGAGTTTCATAATTCCCATCATGATGTTAGTCTTATGATATTAATTTTGCATCTACCTATGACTTGATTTATCTATTTGTTACATGAGTTGAATTTGAATTTTAAATTGCACATGAAAAGAAGCTAAATAACACCTAAATTTAGAACTTTAACGTTTGTTAGACCCATTGGAAATTGCTTTAAAAAAACAAATTCTTCTCTATAGCAAGTTTGCTAGCAAGTTGTAGCTACACAATTCACATAAAAAAGGGAATCTTTTTTTGCAGCCAAAGAAAATAGGAAAATATATTGAGTATCTGGCCAGCTTACACGCACCTCAACTATTTTCATGGGACATACCGCCTGATTCTACAATATTTGGATGCCAATAAAATCCGTAGGAAATTATTTCCTAGATCGGTGGCCACCAACCATGTATTGAACCCGTAGGAAATTATTTTCTTGGTAGGCCCTCTTTGACCACTAAGCCGAATCATGATAGTCGGTTGAATTAACCGTTGAAGTTACATTGTTTTGTAAAAAGAAGATACCAATAAACCTTTTAGTTTCCTGTTATCTTTGTTCCACACATTCATTTCATGCAAACTCTGCATCTAGAATCAGGTAGCTAATTAGCATTGGTTTTGTGATCAATATGAACCTCTTTGTGGGAAGGTGAGAAATTTAGGCTGTGGCTGTAAGGATTTTGAACATCTTTCATGCTCAGTGACTTGGGATTAGTCCATTAGGAAAGAGTGGGAATTGAAACTTTTACTAATGTAGCCCTTAATTACTATTAGAAACTTCCAAGTGATTTCATAAAGTTTCTCTTCATACACTAGTCTTTTTTCCCTGAAGGCGAATGACTGAAATTTGAATCTTCAATTCCTTAATTTTTTTCTTGAGAACTAATTGACATATGTTCTCTCTTCTCTCTATGTTGATCATGGAACATTACAATTCACTGTTAGTCAACATTTTTGTAATATTAAAGTTTGTCAACATTTGAAGCCCTCTTGAATCTTTATGCATAATCTTTACTCATACAGAGGACAGGCACTAACAAGTTTTGGCATCGGAGAAAGCATTCTGTAGATATTGATGCTGATAAACTTCAGCATGAGTTCAATTCGAATTTTGCCCCATTTGCCGAGTCCAGTGCACTTTCAGATCCAGAAGCTGCTTCTAATCCTTCTGATTCAGTTCAAACATGTGGTGCATTGCATACTCGACAAAATGATATAGAAGAACATGCTGCTATATGCATCCAAACAATGTTTCGAGGATTTTTGGTATGGCCATTATTAATTTGTGTGTTTCGCCTTATTTCTACTTAGTTTACTTTACTGAAAAGTTTTTCATCTATCTGTTTTTGCAATGAAACAATGGATTCCAAAGATTCAATTAATAGACAGAAGTCTAGAACTAAAGAGTCTGAATTCTATGCAAAAAAGAAAACAATTAAATTTGGGACCTGGATGTCTACCTAACTGAAACCTACAGTTTTTTTTTTTTTTTTTTTTTTTTTCATGCTGCAATTGTAATCTGAAAAATATGAGTAAAACTTACCTCCTTGCTAGTAAGGACCTATTCTTCCTTACTTGTCATGGTAGTCACAAATTTTTGTTGTTTGGTTTTCTTTTCTACTTTTAAGAAAATTTTAACTTTAAAATTTGTTGATATAAATAGCCCCATATGGAAGGTATGGAAAACTAGGTCTTTACTAGCAAGGAGGTAGTTTTACTCGAAAAATATTAATAAGTTGTAGTGTTTTTTTTTAAAGATAAGAAACAATGTCATGGATGGCATGAAATTGCCAAAGAAGAGTGGAAAGACAAGATCCCAACTAAAGGAGATCACAAAATGTTCTTCCAATTTGCCAAAATAGTATTTAAACTATATTTGTTCAAAATAGAGGTAAATTTAAATCAAAATAGAGCTACAAAAGAGATATTCTAAGAAGCTATTCAATGATTTTTCATCATTGAAAAATTTATTGCTCCCTTCAAGCGGCAAGCTACAAATAAAAAAGGAAAAATTGAGAAAAAAGAAAAATTATAGTGAATTGAAACTGCAGTTTTTGAAAAAACTTTTTCTCCCTTCTCATGGTTCATATTTTGAGCACACCAGACTTCATACATTATTAAAACTACATTTCTTTCGATGACAAGAAAAAGGAAATGCTTTTGTACATTAGGATTGATGGGGTACGTACACGGTACCCCATATAATTTGTTGGTGCCTTTGAGAAATGCCACTGATTAACTCTTTTATTGAATATTCGTCTCATTATCTTTCAGGCTAGAAGAGCTCTTCGTGCCCTAAAGGGACTGGTTAGACTTCAAGCTCTTGTTAGGGGTCATGCCGTTAGAAAACAAGCTGCAATAACTCTTCGCTGTATGCAAGCTTTAGTGAGAGTACAGGCTCGTGTTCGAGCAAGGCGTGTACGCATTGCATTGGAAAGTGAAACTGCTCAGCAAAAAACTCAACAAAAACTTGAAAACCAAGCTCATGTTCGCGAAATTGAAGTAAGAAACAAGAAAATTTTGTAGGATTATAAGTATACTTGTATGTGCATTTTTAATTTTTTTTCACTTTTAAGTTAGATTAGATCAATTTTAGATGGTCAAGCTTGTTTTGATGTAGTCATAAATTTGAGATGTAATGACTTCTGCATATGACAAGTCTAGAACTTGTGGAGATGAATATAATAAATAGGAATACCTCCTTGGTATGCTTCAACCATGTCTCCCACGTCTCCCATGTCTCCCATTTTCATATTTTATATTTCATTATGTCCATTTCATGATTTGTACTTTGTAGTGTTGGGATCCAAAAACAATGATATCGAACAATGCGCTCATCTTTATGTTGTACTTGGCTTGGCATCAAATCATTACGTTTTTGTTGAATTCATAATATCAACATACCATTTAGTTATTTTGATATATTCTTATGTTTTGAGAAAACGAAGTCTGAATTTGACCATGTCATCGTTGAACAAATGTTATCAATTAGTTAATTAAGTTTGCATGGGACTGTACACGAGCACAAAAACATGGGGAATATAATTGGATAGAAGTCTGTGCCTTATTTCTAAGAAGGCTTGTATTTTTTTGGGAGTTCAACAATATTTAGAGTGAAAGGATTCGAACCTCTAACCTCGAGGTTCAAGTCGAAGATACATGTCAATTTCGTTGAACTCGCTTTTTCTCTAATAAGGTTTGTATTGACCAGAATTAATAAATCAACAGCAGTAAGGATATAATTGAATGCAGATGCTATGCCACTTCATTTACTATTTCCATGGCATGACTTGTGTCACAATATTGCTTTGCTTACAGTCTTTATAAATTTTAATTGATTGCTGAGTGCATTCTGTGATAGTCTTAATGAGTGTGGTTATGTTACAGGAAGGTTGGTGCGACATTGTTGGATCTGTTGAAGAAATTCAAGCAAAATTATTAAAAAGGCAGGAGGCTGCAGCTAAGCGTGAGAGAGCCATGGCATATGCTCTGGCTCATCAGGTAGAACAATTCCATCCTTCATCTGCTCCGTATTTCGAGTACGATTCTACTTATTGTTACAGGAGGCAATTTTGTCATTTTGAATCATTCATCTCCATGGTTAATCTCTGGTTCCTTTTCAAAAGAATTAAGTTAATCTCTCTTTCTGTTGAAGACCCTCCCTAAACCTCTCCAACTTCTATCCTAGCATCCTCTTCAATCTGTCGGTTTCATTCTATGGAGTGACTGTATCGAATCTCACTGATCTGCCCTCTTGAACAATCCCTCCTCTAGCTCCACTCCTTATTTACAAACCTGACATACCCTCATCGAGCTCTCAAAGTTCTTTGATTCATTGGTTGTTATCCATGATCATTCCCCTACTTCTGCACCCCCACCGGACCCTGACTCTCCTAATTTCGACTCAGACTTAGAAGATGACATTACATAAGTGTAGCAGTATTGATTCTTCAATTAACCTGCTTGATGAAGATAGGACTCGGCCCTAAGAGGAGTTCGTTTCTCCCTCTGATTTAGCTGACCTTGCTATCTCTTCCCCTTTGCTTCATTCCTTGGATCAGCAGTGTGCTAAGTCTATTGAAGTTCAAGATAAATTTGCCAACATTGTCGAGATTTGTGGTTTTACGGGGTTTTCGGGTTTGAGCTAGTAGACTCCTTGGATGATTCTTTGAAGCTCAGTTTTTGTACAGTTTTCCAGCTCAGCTTTCAGGTCCTCATTACATTCGGTTGTCTTGCTCTTGCCGATTGAAGATTATGGTTTGTTTTGGAAGTTTGAAGCTTGTGGCTTGGTGTTTGGAGATCGAAATTCAGAACTTGCTATTTTCCTTAGCTTTTATTGTTAGTTTCTAGCGTGGCAGCTTGTCTTTTTCCTTGCTTTGGTTTTGATCGTTATTGTATCTTGTTGCTTTTCTTTTCCTCTCTTAGAGGTTTGACTTGTTCTTCCTCTCTTAGGAGTTGTATTTTTGAGGCCTTTGCTTCTTTTCATTGTTTTTAATGAAAAGTTTGTTTCTTGTTTCAATAAATTCTATGAGAGTGTAGCTGTTAATTTGTTTTCTCTCACCTCCAGTGGCAAGCAGGATCAAAGCAGCAGGCTGCCTTCTCTCAATTTGAACCAGATAAAAGCAGCTGGGGATGGAACTGGTTGGAAAGATGGATGGCTGTTCGTCCGTGGGAAAACCGCTTTCTTGACATTAATCTCAGAGATGGAGTGATGATTCACGAGAATGGATCAGCCGAGGGAAAAATTAACGCTAAACCGCATTCAAAAACTACCGGCAAGAAAACGAACTTAGTGACTGATCAATCAAACCTCTCAAGTCAAAAAACTGCTGCCTCACAGTCTGATGGATATGGTTCATCATCACCCACTAAGTCACCTGGCACTGTAGAGGTATCCAGTGCACAGATTCAAAAGCCCAAGCATAAACTAGGACCAGAGAGGCCATTTGAAGAAGTCAAACCGAAAGTAGATACTGGTTTGAGATCCCATAGCAATCCAAAAGAGAGATCCACACCATTGGCCAAAAATGCAAAGAAGCGATTATCCATGCCTAACAATCGTGAGTTTGTCAAGTCTTTTTTACTCTTAGTCTGATAGGCTCTCATTCTATATGCATCTGTTATTTGTATTTGATATTATTGTTAGGTCCTCTAAAGCATTTTTTTTTTTGGAAACCTATAAATCGGAGCTTCACTCCACTATACTCAGGGTAACCACGCCCATCTCTAGGCCAGACACTAGGAATTTTCAATTGGTTATCTAACAATCTTCAAACAAAGGTACCCGACATGCCGAAGAATAGCGGCCTGTATATGTATAGTAGGTAGTGCTAAATATTTTTTTGAGCAGAACGAGGAATTATACTAGGGTTCATATGCATACTAGTTATTAGTGCATATACATAGTTTTTTTTTTATTCAACAACATTTGGGATCAGAGGATTTGAACCATCAGTAACGTTTAGAGTTATACATTATGCCACTGGAGCTATTCTCTTGTTGGCGCATATACATAGTAGTTAGTAGGCATTAAGTTCACTACAAATAGCTTCAAGTACTCTTTTGTCCATACAACCATCTATTGATCAAATAAATAAACAAAATGTTAAGTTTCTGTTTGATAAATTGTTAAAAAGATATTAGTGGCGATGACTGAAAAGAGTTTTCTAGGCTAAGTTGATCGACTAGAATAGAAGGATTAATATTAGTTTGCGGACCAAAGTGGAGTAAGCATAGCATTTATAATTTAAATCATTATAAAGGTTAAAACACATGTTCTTTGGTTAAATATTTATATGAATGAGTTATTGACTAAAGTTTATCAATAACAGTTGAACATACCTTTTCTGAGTGATCTGAATATATGATCTAATAGACAACCTCTTGATCTTTATAGTTGCAGACCCTGCTAGTCAAAACCGAACAGCGAGACATTACAGCAGAACTGCTGGCAAAGCAACCGTGACCGTGTCCATCAAAAACAAACCGAAGTTGATTGCAACAGGTGACTCAAAATCTGCAAAACTCAGATCGCTGAATTGATATGTGAACTAAACACATTCCAAATGGTAAGTAAAACACTTCAAGTCGTATAGTATTCGGGGAGCTGCTGTAGGATCGTGTGTAAATATGGAAATGCCATGTTGTGATCGGGTCGGTCACTATCAAATTTGTATTCCTTTGCAGTTCTGAGTTTATTTCTTAGTGAGTTGCTGTAATGGTTGGAAAATGTTCAGGGAATAAGGTTGGTGAGTTTCATAGGGTATCTGTAATTATCATCTTTATTTATGGTTTTCAACAATGTGGCTCTTTGGCAATTGTTCTACTTTTGCTTCCTTGTATTTTTGTTGTTCAATGTCTGGTTTCAAAGAAGAATGTCTTGTAATCATGAATCTCTTATGATCTTATCTACCATTTTTAGGATATATCCCAAAAATATATTTTTATTTTTATTTTACGAAAAGGACCAGTATATTCATTTTCAGCCAACCACTTCAGAGCAAATCTGCTCCTCAAGCACAATAGCAAGCACAACAGCGGCAATGGCTGAGATTCTCTCATAATCCAAGTCCTGAATAGGAAAATAACTAGAGGAAGATAGAATTTTGCAAGCATATCTGCCACACAATTGAAAACTCTACCATCAAAAGAAAATGATGTCTTTAACTAACGGGATCATAGCTCTTATATCAACAATAATTAGGAGTGTACATGAGTTAGGTTGAGAGAGGTTTTCAACTTAAACCAAATTTTTGGGTGGGTCATTTTTCCAACTCAATCTAACCAATTAAAGAGACAACTCTAACCCAATCCAATCCTTATATTTTTTGGTTGGATTATCGAGTCTAATAATAAATTATGTAAATATCTTTTTATTAAATAAGTCTTACATTATACATAAACAAAATACAATCTCCAATCAAGGTAATGAAATGAATTTAAATATTAAATATGTAAAATATATAATCAAAAGTCATTCACTATTAATCCTACAACCATGGTTCATATAAGAGATTCCAACTATAGAACATAAAACAAATAGATAATTAAAATAACAAAAATAGATGACATAATTCAACTTCAATAAAATAAATATATAATTAAAACCAACAAAGATAAATTACATAATTTGACTATATATTTTATCATGATATATAGATTATAAAGTCTTGAAAAAATATTAAAGAATATAGGAAAATAAAACGTCTAACAATAATGATTAAATAAAATAAAATAATGATTAAATAAAATAAATATAGCATATATAATTATGTTAAAGGTAAAAAATATTTTTTTTTTTTTTAAATTAAATAATCAATTTGGGTTGGTTGGGTTGGGTTGGGTTAATTTTAGATCAACCTTTGACTCAACCCAACCCTTGAACATTTCATGATTTTGAACACAACTCAAACCAAAAATGTCTTTAACCCAACCCAACCCGTCAATTTAGATTGGGTTGGTTCGGGTTATTCGGGTTTCAGGTTGTTTGAACATGTCTAACGATAATATTGTTGTGTTCAGTTATATCTTAGGAAATTTCATTAATGAGACTAACAACTAATTTAGAATCAGATTCCACCAAGATTGAGGGGATGGGGTCTAGACCACTATCCAACAAGTGCTTTAGCCCATCCTTAATTGTCAATTTTTCCATAACATTTGCTGATGAAGCTAGGAAACCACGTCTCGAGCCCCACAACATCACCTTGCCCTCCTAGTCATGAGTCATCCAACCTATGCCCTCTTTGCATTGGTCCTCGATCCACGATCCATCCACATTAAGCATTAATGAACCTTGCTTAGACAAGCTCCATCTAACATGTGCACATCACTTGAGAACTGGCTTGAAGTTTTGTGCACCTGAAACCACATAACACTCATCCGAATATAAGAAATTTAGAATGATAGATAGTACACTCTTTTTAGCCTTGATTTTACTGTGCAACACCGTTTTTCGATAGTTTCATAAGTACCATATTATTTTTAAAACTTTTGGTAGATCCTCCTTAGGGGATTTTTTAGCAAATCCCTTACCAAAACAATGCACCCGAATTTGCATTTGTTAAACATGAATTACACATCAAATTGTATTATGTTAACTTGGGTTAAGTGGGGTTAGGTTAAATAACCATGTAGGGTGTGTGATTGTCCTAATATATAAAACACCTTGGTCTTCCTTCTTCGTTTGAGAGAAACCCTAGCCACCAAATTTGAGAGCGCTTGGAATTCATTTCAATGGCAATTATGAGTGAGTGATCAAGATTGATTATTTCACATTCTGAACAGTGGAGTAGGCTAGTCCGAACCACTTTACATCGGTGTGTTAGATTTCTTCTCCTCCTTCTTTACTCATTTGGTTTGATTTCATCTCTATTTGTCTTGATTTGATATTGGATTAGAAGTAGATCTGAAAATTGCTTTTACAATTTGGTTTCATAGCACAATTGGTTTGTTTCTGCTGTGATTAAATGTGATTCGGATCTATGAGATGTTATGATTTTAATTCCAATCTATTGCCAATTTTTTGAACCATGCTCACATTATTGATGGTTTAAAACGTTTTTAGTCATTATTTTGACTTTCGAAGCTCGCGACTCTTTGTCTTTTGGTGTCTTCATTCGTCGGAAAATAAGTTACAGTGAAGGACGTTTTGATTTGTGCCCGACACTTGGATACTGCTTGGATATGATATTTTAGGGGATCTATTATTCATTCTCAATTTTTGGCAATTGTGAGAAATCAGATTTCGAAATTGTTTTTTTGAATTAGTGGGCATCCATGTGCATCGATGAAATTGAGCCCAAATTTGAGTAGCTGCGTTTTTAATTTCGATCTATTATTAGGCGTTTGATTTCGACGCTTATTTTGGGACGAATGTTTGATTTCTACAAATATGGGCTAATCGACCTAAGAAATTTTGGGTATTATCGGCGTTCTTTTTTCAGACAATTATATCGATAAATTCAGAGATGATTGGAGCTTCGATTATCGATAATTTGTGTCCAACTCTAGCAAAAAAATTATTATGATTCAATAATTGTAGCTCAATAACTCAAATCGACCATCGTTCACCGATTTTTTTTAGCTTTTGCATCTGTGATTTCGATCCTTACAGCATCGGAAATTTTGATTTGGTTTTGCTGTGATCTAAAATTGATCTCTGCTAACTGTTTTTCAGCTTTCACATTGCATGAAATTGGTTTGCGGTGCACAAAATTTGGGGTTAAACAACAGCTAAGGCATTCAATTTTGCGTGATATTGTCATTTGGGTGCATTATTTGGATTGTAGTTAAATTGATTAGGGAAATTGTGTTTTCCTTTTGGTTGAATTTAATTTCAATTTGGATTATAATTTGAAATTGCACCATAATTTGAAGATTGCAATGGAAAATTGGAGCTTAAATTTGTAATTTGGCATTAATTCTTGAGGTTCAAATAGATTCGGCTTTCAAATAAATAATTCTTCATACTCATAATGAAATTAAGGTAAGGTTTTAGCTTACTTTATTTGAACGAGTTGCTGCATTTTGATGTTTGACTACTAAATAGGCTTGTTGGCTAAGTTTTATTTGATAAACTTTGAAATTTAGCTATAATTATGAAAATTGAACTGCTGCTTTGAGGATTTTGAGCTATAAATAAATTTGGCATACTTAATTTCAGTTTCTATGCTACAAATTGGTAATTGAGATAGTAGCAAGAAATTTGTTTGGGCTTGTTTATGTTAAATTGCAAGTTGAAAATTGTGTTGAGCATGTTATTGTTGAGAAAGTTTTGATCTGGAATTTGTTTGCATACTGATATTGGACTGAATTTGAAATTCTGAGAATTGATTTTGTGATTTGCTGCTTTGTGTTTGGGTATTTCTGATTGTTTGAGCTCGTCATTTGTATTGTTTTCAATTTATGGCTTGCTGAATTTTCTTTGTTTTCACCATTCTCTTGAAATTTTGATAATCTGCATAAGATGTCTGCTAAATTTCAGTTAGATAAATTTGATGGGTCAGAGGACTTTAGTTTGTGGAAAAGGAAAATGAAAGCCCTTTTAGTGCAACAGAAAGTTGCAAAAACTTTAGATAATCCTCCTAAATGGCCTACTACCATGACAGATGATGAGAAATTAGAGTCATGTGAGATAGCCTATAACACCATCACCCTTTATTTATTTGATAATGTCTTAAAAAAGGTTAGTAACATAGACAATGTAGCCCTTTTGTGGTCCAAACTCGAAGAATTCTACATGTCTAAATCTCTATCCAATAAGATTTATTTAAAGGAAATGCTATTTGGATTTAGGATGGGTCCTTCTAAGGGATTAGAAGAAAACATTGACGCGTTCAACAAAATTTGTGGCTACTTGGCCAATTGTGGGGAGAAGCTTGATTATGAAAATCAAGCTATCATTCTCCTAAATTCGTGACCCAAAAATTTCAAATTGCTTAAATCAGTCATTAAGTATGACATGAGACTTTGACCTGGACATTGTTTTAGATTCTTTGAAATTTAGAGAGTTAGAGATGAAAATTGAAAAGAGGGATTCTGAGGCCTTGTTTGAGAAGATTAAGTCTTCTAAAGGCCAAGGCAGTTCAACAAGTAATCGAGCTCTAAGTTTGATAAAGGGAAACAACCATTAGAGCAGAGGAGAGTTTCTTGCAAATACTGCCAAAAGGATGGTCATACCAAGTATAAATGTCCTATTCTGAAGAGGAAAGGTAAGTTACCTATTAGGAGAGTTAATGATGATTCAGCTAATTTCCTCGAGAATTCTGATTCGGGTGAGGTGCTCTTAGCCGAAAATTCTGAAAATTGGACCCTTTTGATAATTTGTAGATTATGGATTCTGGCTGTTCATTCCACATGTCCCATTTTGAGCACAATTTTAAATATTTAAAAATTATGAGTAACGGCAAGGTGTTGTTGGCAAATAACCTTCAGCTAGAAACTAAGGGAGTAGGTTCTGTTCGGTTTAGCATGAATGACAGTTCTGTTAAGATGCTAATAGATGTTGCTGTCCATTTCAGGTCTTCAGCGAAAGCTTATCTCGGTAGGTATTTTCGATGCTGCTGGTTATAACTACTCATCTCGAAATGGATTACTTCATGAGAGTAAAAATGAGAAAATTAAGTTGTCTGGAAACCTGACCAATGGTTTATACATTCTGCAAGGCAAAGCTTTTCAGCGCGAGATTGATGTAGTTCCTGATTTGAAAATTTGAAATGTTGTTCACCATAAGTTAATTGTGTTATTGATAAGCAGTTCAGTTCTGATATTGATTTTTCTGATAAATGTTTGATTGTTGCTTTTGCTTATGCATTTGAAAATTCTTTAGTTGAGCCTTCAGTGCTTGTCAGTGACATTGCACGTTCAGATCCTATCTTAGTTGCTTATGAACCTGAGAATGCAACGTTTAGTTGTTCGATAGGGAGTTGGCTTGTTTGTTAGATTTTTCATGTATACTCTAGTTCTGATGCAAAATAGTTTACTTTCGGTTACATACATGAAGAGGGGATAGATGCTCTTGATGTGTTCTTGACGTTCTTTCTCTTTTTGTGTTCTTGTATGTATCCTCTCTAATGGGCTTCGATTGCTTTGGTCAGTTTTTTTTTGTTGCAGTTCTTTGAGCAGTTTGATTCTTCCACGTTTGATTACACTTTTGCAAGAAATCTGTTTGATTATTATGTTTTAGAAAGACTGTTAGTGCTTATTGCTTCATCTTGAATCTATTGAGTTTGGATGATATTCTGATGGTTGCCAGTAGTTTTGATGAAGTTATGCAGTTTTAAGATTTCTTGATTTGTGAGTTTGATTTGGAAGAAGTTTGTTGTGTTTTGGAGTATTTGTTGTGTGCTTCTGTATCTTGTCATTCTGATATCATAGTTTGTTAGTTTGTTTCAACAGTTACATGGATGTTTGACATATTTTGGTGCACCGTTCTGAGCATTCAGATTTTTTATTCGGACTTTGTTTTTTAGGGTCTTTGGGTTCTGAATGCATTTGTTTCTGAAGAGTTAGTTTATACTAGTTTTGTTGACTCTAGTTTGTGCTGCTTATGTTGTTCTAAGAGGGTATTTCCTCATTTTCTTTAATTCCATGTTCCTTGGCAACATTTGTTTTTATGATTTGTCTATTTTCGAAAATGTTCTTTTGAAGACAGGTTCAGGTTGCCGTTGGTGGATTGAGTTCACCGTCTTGATGAAGTTCTGAAGTTTGAAGTTCTAAGGTCTTGAAGACAGTTCTGATTTGCTCGTGCCGAGCAATGTTATGATCCAGTTTTGTCTAGAGTTCTGATATTCTGATGTCATTTTTTATATGTACTTCAAGAGGATAATTTGTTAAATATGAATTACACATCAAACTGTATTAACCCATGTGGCGAGTTCTGTTAACTTGGATTAATTGGAGTTAGGTTAAATAACTATGTAGGGTGTGTAATTGTGCTAGTATATAAAGTATCTTGGGCTTCATTCTTCATTTGAGAGAAACCCTAGCCACCAAATTTGAAAGCTCTTGGAATTTATTTCAATGGCAATTATGAGTGAGTGATCAAGATTGATCATCTCACATTCTGAACAGTGGAGTAGACTAGTCAAAACCACTTTACATCAGTGTGTTAGATTTCTCCTCCTCCTTCTTTACTCATTTGGTTTGATTTCATCTCTACTTGTCTTGATTTGATATTGGATTAGAAGTAGATCTAGAAATTGCTTTTACAACATTCTTGAGAAATGATACAAAGTCAGTTAAATAAAAAAAAATGATATAAAGTTAATTAAATCAGAGAAATTCAATAACCACACATGGACTGCAAGTTTACCGTCCTTGATCACATGTAAATTTATTTCATTTGGCTTACTGCATAACATGCAATAGGTTTTTATATCGATGCTCTTTGACTAAATATTTATTTTTGTTGAGATCACATTTTTCGAGATATTCTAGGCCACGATCTTAAGCAGGTTTTTGTATGCCTTTTTTCCTTATATTCTAATTTTATGTAGAAAACAAATTTTTTTTTTATACCTGTGACTGTCCGGGCCAACTTGCACGCATCTTGACTAATATCATGGGACATACCGTCCGATCCTACAACATTTGAATGTCAAAGAAATTCGTAGAAAGTTAGATCCTAATTAGATAATCACCATTGATTGAACTCATAACCACTTATGCATCCCAAAACCTTCTTAAATTTATTGACTTTTTTTTACTCCCTCCTATTGGAAAAAGGCTGCGTGATTGAGAAAAATAACTCATTGATGAACCCATATGGATTCGTTGAGAAGCAAAGGACGTGTAAGAGGAATGTAACAACAAAAAGTAGAAGATTGAGGCACTTCAATAATAAGACATTCTCCCAAATTCTCAAGAAAGAGAAAAAAAAAATAAAAAAAAATAAAATCTCTCAATAATTAAAAGGTGAAAATCAAATTGTTTTTCAGTTAATGAGGCTGAATTGTCTTTTTTTTTTTTATCAGTACAAGTTGGGGAAAGAGCCAGAAATTTACATAAATATATTATTACTCTCAAATAAATGAGAGTCAAATATAACCATTGTGTTGAATTAGATTACTACCAAACAATGAAACTAGTACCACTAACCCTTTCGATAATGAGGTTGAATTGTATTGGAAAAGATCAAGTTTAGAAGTCAAATTCTTTAACTTAGGTCATGTTTTATAATTATTTTAGTTTTTCATTTTTTGTTTTTGAAAATTTTGAGAATAAAAATATAAATAGTTATCAAAACAAAACATTAAATTCTTTTACTTCCTTATTTACACCTTCAGAACATGACATGGGCCAGATTTTGCCAAGGGATAAATCTTTTTAAAAAGGGTCAAATATCAATTTTGATTTTGATTTTTTTTTTCCCGAAATCTGATTGAATTTCAATGGTGATTTTACCAAAGCACGTTAATCGTCAAGCCAACCAAAATTGATTGAAGTTATATTGAAATCAATCAAATGTATCCAAACCAAACTTTGGTCTTGGAGTCCACCTACACGTGCACCGACACGTACTATACTAGATAACATTTTCAAAAGAACAAAATTTATCCACTTTTTAGTAAGGACCTAGTCTATACTTACTAACACAATATAAGGAATAATATGCCACATAGGTAAGATAAAATTAATCAAATCATCATTTCTTATAAATGTTTTTAAAACAACAAAAACGATTTTGTTTGATAATGATTTCGTTTTTTGTTGTTTATTTTTTATTTTTAGTTTTCAAAAATAAAATCATACGTCCTTCATAACTGTTTTTTATTTTTTAAAAACGAAAAAATACGTTTGAAAATTGTTTTTTTTTTTAAATAAAAATTTATTACTTTTAATATTTAATAAATAAATTAAAATATTTTAAAATATTATTGATTTAATAAATTGAACTTTATTTGTAATGTGTTTTACCACTTTTCTAGCATTTTTCAAAACTACTTTTTTTAGTTTTTATAATTCTTTTAATATTTATAAAATTTTAAAAGCAAAAATCAAAATTGATTATCAAACACACCTATTTTTAAAAAGTTAAAAACAAAAATAAGAAATAAAAAACAAAATAGTTATGAAACGAAGTTTAAGTGAGACAATTTTTTTCAGTGAAATTGTCATATTGTGACCAATAGTTATTAACTCTCCCATGTAGAAAAAAAAGCACCAAATTAAATCTTGAGAAGAATTTGGTGCTTCTCAAATCTTTGTTGTCACACATCTCATCTTTTTTTGTTTTTGTTTTTTTTACTTTATATTTATTATAAAAAAAAAGAAAGAAAAGAAATGTGTGGCTCCACATGAGTGACATTAACTGCACCCAAATTCTTCTCTTAAATCTTGTGATTATTATGTGAGATACCAAAAGAGTTAGTGACATATTGACTTTGTTGGAGTGTATATCAACTGAACTCTAAAATCATAGGTTTGATCATGAAAAGTACATTTATGAAGAGTTTGTGGTCCCCCTCAATTTCAAAAAAAAAAAAAAAAAAAAATTACAAGGTTGTCTCTGTTTTCAACTTTTAGAGAGAGATGCTCCCACTTTGGACTTCGGAAAGGCTTTGTGGAAGAACTGCGGGTGAGATGCATTTTTTAGTTCTTTTTTATCCTCTTCCGAGGGTTGAAAATTGGTCGTTCATAGGTTGTATGGTGCTCATGTAGAACTTTTTGAGGTGATTTGATGGGCACGATCGGATCTTTTCGGGAATAGGGGGGAGGCGAAGACTCCATGGCAGCTCATGTTGGGTTCTTCTTGAAGGTGAAGAGATCGACTTCTCTTATGGGGAGCAAAAGAAAACTAGGTGAACATGCTTAGAAGCTCGAGGGGGTTGGAATGATTTCGGTTCGATTTTTATCGGTTTTGTACCAAACCGACAACCAACCAACATCTTCGGTTTTTCAAAATCCAATGTCTAATAAAGTATAGAATCGTTGGTTCGATTTTCAATTGGTTTGGTTTGGTTTTGGTTCAATTTTCGATTTTGATTTTAATGAGAATTGAATTCTTTTTTCAATTTTTTTCCTCATTTTTAATTTGATTTTTTAGTTCGATTTTTGGGATTAGACATTATTATTGAAATCAATATCATTTTGAAATGCATCTTAAAGATTTAAAATGAAAAAGTAAGGGAGAATAAAGATATGAGAGCACAAAATCTGGATTAAATAAAATCCACAAAAATTAGGAAATTTATATTTGCCTCCACAACAGATCGTCATCAATAAACCAATCTAATGATCTCAGCCTTCATATTTATTTAATGTAGAAAACATGATCATTTATAAGGTAATTCGTAAACTATATCAAGATCAAAATTTTAAACCCAAATTAATCCATTTGAAACTAAACGTAATTAGAACTTTGAAATGATAGAAATCAAATAAAAAGTAATCTTAAACTTAAATTAAAATTAACTTAAATAATATTTAGAAAAGAAAAATATTAGTGATTATAAAAAGAATTATATGCACACTTTTAATAGTTAAAACCATAAAAAGATAGTGGTCATAGTTAAAAGCATTGACATTTTGCTAGCATGTATCTAGCAATTTTTTTAGAGGCCGTTTACTTTGAAGTAATCAAGATAACTGGAATTTTTTAATACTCGAAATCTCAGTTGTCCAAAATCACAAATGTCGGACGTCTTTAGATCACTATGTTTGTTTTTGTAAGAATATTTTTTTTTATGAATACTTAATGATATTTAGATAATTGTGTTTCTTTGGTAGGAATCGAACTTGAGATGATGTAAATTTACCTAAAAGTCTTAAGAATACCCTTACAATATTCATATACTTTATTTTACATTAATTTAATATTATTTTAACTTATATAACATACTTATCTACTTAATTCTTATGTATTTAAATAAATTTAGTTTAAAAATAATTATTGTATTCTTACGTATGTTATTTTGTTCAATCAATTCAATCATATTTATTTAAGATTCTAACTTCAATTTAAATATTAATGTCTATGAATTATATATATATAACTCTAGTTTTGATGACATATTCAATGTCTATGAATTTTTTTTATATCTATATATTTAACTCTAATTTTGATGAAATATTTAATATTTGTATATGTTTGATAAGTTTTGATAATATGTATAAATATAATGTATAAGCAGGCTTAACCAACCATAATTGATATATATTATCGACAAAATGTCTTAATATACAAAATAAGTAAGAGACAAAAATGTCCCTAACAGATGCCCTCTACATAGGAATCTAGAAATCCATGTGTCTAAAAAAGCATTCAAAATGGGTCAAATGCCTTTCAGATGGGCATCCTAAAATTTTCGAGCATCTTAAAATACTCGGTATCTCACATTCTTACAAAATGAACGAGGTAATCTCAGATTACCTCAAAGTGAACGACTTCTCACATTGTAACAACTCCATTTTTTAAAAATGGTTTTTATTAAAATAAAAGAGTTTGGGTGCAATTTTGTGATTTAGTGCAAAAGGAAGGGCATTTTGGTCATTGGATTAGAGTTATTTAAAGGAATAGTGCAAATCCCTCGGCCTCCATTACTGTTCATCCGTCTCTTCCATTGTGAGAGCACCACGTTTCTTCCTCGATTTTCTGTCCAAGCAGTATCGTTTTCGATCACCTTCACCGCCGTCGGGTCGGTCCAACAGTGCCGTGGGTTCGGGTGAGTTTCGTGCGTCGCGGGGGTTCGTTGAGCTCGAGATTCCACCGCCGTTTGTGGGACTGAGATCGGGAGCGACGCCGACGTTGGTGTCATCAGTTGCTCGAGTCCCCAATCTTCGTGGGTTCGTAGCGTGGGTTTGAGTCGTTAGTCGAGCCATCGTGGAGGAGGCCCAGCCGAGCTCTCCGTCGCAGTAGGGGTCCGTCGCGATCACCGCCTGAGTAGACGTGTGGGTGTGTTGTCCGAGCCGCTTAGAGGTGGTCGCCATCGACTGGAGTAGGTCGTCGTCGGAGTTTGTCTCAGCCGCCACCGTGAAACCAAGTTCAGGTGAGTGGGTTCTTTTCTTTTGGGGCTTAGTTGGCTCAAAGGTAGAAGAAGAGTGGTGTTTGGCTAAGGGTATATGTTATTTAAATTGTGGATTGGATTGTTTGTTTCTAGTTTAAGGCTATTTAAGTTCAGGATTAAAGTTGTTTGTTTGCAAGTGTTAAGTCATTTAAAGAAGTAATAAGGGTTGTTTGTTTCTAGGGTTATGGATATTTAAGTTGTGGTTTATGGATGTTTGTTTTCAAGTTTAAAGTCATTTGAATGAAGTTTAAAGGCTGTTTAGTTGCAAGTATAGCTTATTTAAACGAGGATTAAGGAGTGTTTGCTTGCAAGGTTAAGCTATTTAAGTGACTGATTAAGGGTGTTTGTTTTCTGGTTCAAGGTTATTCAAGTAATGGTTAAAAGTGTTTGTTTGGATAGTGGTTTAAAATGATCCAAGTTATGAATAGGCAGTGTTTGGCTATGGGTTTAGTGGCTATTTGGCCTTGGGGTTAAATAGTGAGTTTGACCCATTGACTTTTATGTTGACCAGGTTTGACCTGAGCTGTTTCACATTCTTCAAGCTGAGTTAGTGAGGCGCGCGTAGCCATTTGGAGTCATTGGGGCACCAATTTTGAGATTTTTCACTCTTTGATAAATTTGATATTTTGGATCCGATTTTGATGGTCTAAGGTGCTAGTTTTGACTGGTTTGTTCGTTTCAAGGCTCGGAGTTGCGTTTGGCTATTTAGAGCTTCTAGTGGATTCTTTGAGTGCTGTAGAGGATTTGACCAAGGTACCTTTACCCCCTTCTCGAGGCCTGTGGTTAATACATGTATTGGATTGTTTGTATTGATTTACTTGTCAGGATTGTAGCATGATTTATGTGATTTTATGCATGTACTGAATGTATTGAAAGCATGCAACATGTCTATTGCCATTGATGATTGATCCTATGCATATTGTTTGATATTGCATGATGGATCGCATGTCCCCCTGTTGTGGACTTACCTGTGATTGATATTGCATGTTGGATCGCATATCCCCTAGTTGTGGACTTGCCTGTGTTTGACACGTCTAGATGCCTCGATTAGGCTTGATCGAGTCACTGGACTGAGAGAGGTACTAGTAAACCAATGTGGACGATGATGTTTCGGGCTCACACTATAACTTGGGATAACACCCTTGAGTTAGGACTTTCGTGGATGGTCGACTGACCAGGCTCACGACCCTAACAACTGTCTACTAGTAGCCTAGGGAACCCTCTAGTTATGTGGTATAGGCTACGATGCTCTTGGTGAGTCGTGTCAGATCCACCACTCCCCGTGAATTAGAGGCCTGTTGGCCGACAGATAGCACCGCTCGCCAGATCCCTCGGCTTAGACTAAGCTTCCTAGATTGTCCTGGAGTCAGAGGACTCTTGTGGACTGTTGGTCTTTAGGTTTCGACCTCTAGACTGCTCTGCGTGGTACAGGTTAAGGACGAGTTTCCTGATCTGTTACCAAGGAGATCGGGTTATGATAACCCTTCGATTATGTTATTGATCATGCTTGTTTGTTGATGCTTGTGATTTGGTGCATGTTTGTAACCCCAGTTGGGAGATCCTTACTGAGTTGCAAAACTCACCATTTTCACTTTGGAATACCATATGTACTACGAGATTGTATCAAGATGGGTGATCGGACGAGCTGGAGATGACCATGGACCCGCTGCATTATTCTGTTTAGAGTCTTTTAAATTTCTTCTTTCTGCATGAACTATTTAGGGGCATGATAAGTGAACATGTTTTACCAAATTTTTATGTTTTGACTTTTGGGTACCCTATGATTGTTTTAATGAATTTATGGTTTTTATAAACTTATTCTATTGAGTTGTTTTAAAGAGGTTTTGTTTTAAATTTACATGTCCGAGATGTCGAGTATTATTTTCATACAATTAGAGTTAATGGCTTAGGTTTAAACCCTAGTTTGGGTCGGGTCCTTACACGGTATCTCACATTCTTACTAAAAGAACGAGGTAATTCGTCATTTCATGAGAATATCAGATTACCTCAAGGTGAATGACCTCTTAATGTTTGATAACCACTAAATTAATGCCAATATTGACATTTGGCTAGCATGCAGGTAACATTTGCCAGCCCTTTTTTTAATGTTGTTTGGTAACATTTAATGTTTTTTAGAAAATACAAGAAAGAGAAGAGGGAGATGGTAAATCGATAACCAAATTCCAATTCTTAATTCCAATTCTTCTTCCCTTTGTATTTCAATTCTTATTCTCTTCTCTAATTTCCTTTTTTCTCTTTAATTCTTTTACTTATACATCCTTTCTTTGTTTTTTCTTCCATTATTTCATTTCGAACTTTCTTTTTCTCAAACAAAGAATTGAAAGAAAATTTTTCCTTCATTTGTTGAAGACGACTGAAAGGAACAAAAGTCGAATCAAACAAAATTAAAGATAAAGAAGAGAAAGCATACCTTTCAGTTTCAACTATTCAAGTTAAGGAGCGGGCCATGGGCGTAGAAGAGGGGACGAATTGAGAATCGATTGAAGAGGGTTTAGAAGAGGCGAAGAGAGACAAAGAAATAGAATCGACAAATTAGGATTTTTTATTTGTAATTTATAGTGTCGGTTCGATTCAGTTTTCTTATTGATTTTTCTAAATAGATCAAAATTAATCCGTTCGGTTTTTTAGAGCAATATTGTATCATTCGATTTGATATTTTAGAAAATTTAAATATATGAGTTCTGTTTAGCTTTTTATAGAAGAAACAACATAAAACCCGAACAGAATTGAGTGTATAATAACTAAAAAAAATCAAAATATGAAATTGAGATTCAAAGGAATAACCAATTTTTTGAGATTACAACAGTTTGAGAATGGGGGATTCGAACCCACCATCTGGTCATTAAGTATATACTGATGTCGTTGTGCTCCAGCTTTGGTTGGCAATTTGAATATTATTGTTAAACTAATACAATATTAAATAATTGTGAAGATATATGGCGGTTTTATTGTTGTACTCTCTCAATTTTGATATATCGTGATTTAATATTTGAATTTCCACTCCCGTTTGAAACATATCTCGTGACTTATTCAACGTGATTTTTTTTTTTTTAAATATATTCAACGTGATTTTAAATACTTATCTATGTAGACATCTACTTAATTTATAAACAAACAAAAACAACAGAAAGTTAAAAGGGTATTAGTAACACATAATTACTTTTCTAAAAATAAATCATGAGATGTCTATAGTTTTAAAGACTTTAAATTCATGTCTATTTCGAATTTTGTGTACGTGAGAGAAATTTTCTTCTATAAAATACCCTTTTGATATTTACTTAAAATTAAATTTATTATTGGAATTTTGAAACATAGAAGCATATACACTCCCACATTTTGAGAAGTAGGATTCGTTCACCACAACTAAATTCCACCAAATGCCATTGTTTTATTTTTTATAAACACACCAAATCCAATTATATATTCTAGCCTTTGGGTATTTAAAACTATATATATCATCCCCACCCCTTCCAAATACAATATAATTGATTACATTTTAGGTATTTTAATAAAATAATAAAATCCCTACTTTTAAATACAATATAATAGATTATGATAACAAGTAGATTATGAAGAAACAAATTAGCAACAAATATTATTAAAAATATATATATAACGTAATAAGATAACAAAAAGATCATATCACAATCGATTCCACCATCGATCAAAAACCAAAGAAATTCTTGCGGTCACTTCCTTCCATTCCACCAAAAAAAAAAAACTTTCTCCCACGGCCCTCTAATCCAGTCGTCTAGGTTATTTTTCTCTCTCATTCCGGTGACATATATTAAGATCCACACAAAAATTTTGTATTTTTCTCTTCCATAAAAGTTCGCTATAACAATCATCTCTCTATCAAAACAGTTCTGAAAAATAAAAATAATAACTAGGTGCTCATCTGTAAGTATCGGTTTCAATCTATCAGGTTCCAAAAAAATGAAATTGAAGTTGGACTGCCACAGTTCAAAAATATAGAGTCTAGTGTTCGGAGATATAGAGAGTCAGCTACTAAGAGTTTGAAGATATAAAGAGTCAGATTACTAAAGTTTGAAGATATATAGAGTCTACTAGAGTTCAAAGATATATAGAATCGGACGGCTAGAGTTCGAATATATATAGAGTTGGACGGCTAGAGTTCGAATATATATAGAGTTGGACGGCTAGAGTTCGAAGATATATAGAGTCGGACGGCTAGAGTTCGAAGATATATAGAGTCGGATAGCTAGAGTTTGAAGATATATAGAGTCGGACAGCGAGAGTTCGAAGATATATAGAGTCAAACTGCTGACTACTTGAGTTCGAAGATATATAGAGTCGGACTACTTGAGTTCGAAGATATATAGAGTCGGACTGCTTGAGTTCGAAGATATAGAGAGTCAGATGGTAGAGTTCGAAGATATAGAGAGTCTGACTATAGAGTTCAAAGATATAGAGAGTCGAACTATAGAGTTCGAAGATATAGAGAGTTTGACCATAGAGTTCGAGAGTTTGACCGTAGAGTTCGAAGATATAGATTGTTTAACAGTAGAGTTCGAAGATATAGAGAGTTTGACCGACCCGACCCAAATCCGAACCTAGACCTGGGTCCTTAACTTTACATGCATGAAAATGTAGACATCCAGGGCATGCG
>JBBMKA010000009.1:6319774-6350875 GCA_037833695.1 Sechiopsis laciniata | reverse complement strand
ATATATAAAAAAGAACTCAATTCATAACACATAAATATGTAATATATGTATGTATGTATGTATATGTATGTATGTATGTATATGTATGTATATGTATGTATATATATATATTCTAAACACTCTCGTTTCAAGATAATTTTACACAGTCCCCGCAACGGTACAAAAAACTTGATGCGCCTCTAGGATAGCGAATAGCTAAATTCCTTAAGTGTGGTTAGTTCTCACTTTACGCAAGTATACGCAGTTTGTAGCAAGTAATAAGTAAATTATCGATCTCCACAAGGACTGGCAACTATCCGAGGTGATGTTCATAATTGAAATGTAAATTGCACGAATATGATTTGAGTTGGTTTGTAATTGAATCATAAAAGTAAGAGAATAACAAGATAAATAATATTGATAAGATAAGGTTAGGCTAAGATACTCATGCAATTCAGCAGCAATGTAATAAACAAGAAACTTGCGGTAAGGGACTCATACTACGCTTTACTAACTTTTGCTTCTGCCTTTGTTTAGCATCCAGTCCAATTTCTGCTGCGACTAGATGTAATTTCAAACTGGCGATAAGTATATGATAGTTACGCGTTTATTCCTAAACTCCGATTCAAAGCATTACAGATGTAACACTACCTATCAAACATGCAAAGTAGACTTAGGTTATCTCCTCTCCCAAAATACAACCTATTAGTTTGTGTGGATGGCCGGTCGACACTCACTATTATATTGATCTACATGTTATAGATAAACCCTTCCAGTTTCTTCCTACAACATGATACTAAAATTCACTTTCTCATAGCTTTGCCCCTATGAAGTTAGTTCACGATACAGAAAGAAAACACAAAACACAACATGGAAACAATTAGAATTCTATTACTGAAGTAAAATGATTCTAATAATGAAATAAAAGAAAAACAAATAAACAAACTATCTTCGTCTCGGTCGAGTCTCTAAATTCCTCTCAAAAGATAGAACCAAAGAAAAGACCTCCACGCCTCTTTATTATACAAACAATCTATTTATAGGACTAGGTCGTCATATCTCTGAATCTCCCAGAATGGCACGAATCAATCTTTGCGATAATTTTCGTTTAATCCTTGCCAAATGTGTTTTGATTTGTGTAAGGTAGAAATCTCGTGATTTCAGCAATCTGTCTCTTAATTTGTCTAGTTAGTCAACTTCTCGCTGTCAGACAATTCATTCCTTCTTTACTTAAAATGCTTCTAGCCTTTGCCTTCCGAGCTTTAAATTGCTCACAATCGTGCGTCTTGATTCTTAGCGTCGCACTGCCCTACTAGCGTTAATCCTGCGAAAACAGAAATCAACATAAGTCCTGCAAAATCCGTGCTAAAAGTTCTATTTTGGTTATTTTCCATTTAGTAATCGATATCTTGCATTTTACTCCTCCAATGCGTAAGCATTAGCAAATTACATCGTTTTATTCCTAATTTCGCCTTACTCGCAATAATTTTCAATTAATAAGCACGAACAATGATTCAAAGTTAGGCTAAAATCTGACTTTAGAGTCATCAGCGGGTCCCTGACGTAGGTCAAGCTACCCCGAGGCATTCGTGTATGTCTTTGTTCATACGTTATCAGAGTTGCGCAGCAAAAGCGTGGCAGGTTCCTGACGTAGGTCAGGCTACCCCGAGACAGTTGTGTATGTCTCCGCAAGCACAGCGTGGCAGGTACCTAATAAGTCAGGCTTTCGTGCGGTATTCATGTATGTCTCCGCTAAAGCAGTTTGGCGGGTCCCTGGCGGGTCCCTGACGTAGGTCAGGCTACCCCGAGACATTTGTGTATGTCTCTGTGAAAACAGTATGAGACGTGTCCCGACCCGAGGTTTAGAGAACCTGTGTGTTTTCATCACTCATGGTCCTCCCTTGACAGTGGTTAGATGATTGTTCATCATTTAGCTATATCTTTGCCACAGCTTGCATGCCGTCGTTTGACATTGTTTGCTAGTGACTGGCCCGAGGGCCAGACATGCATGTGGGAGACACTTAGCTTCAGTAGGTTTAAGATAGAGATTTATTCACTTGTTTAAAGTTGAATGATAAATTATCATTGTTTTATTTGGTGAAATTGATTTCTAACTTTAATTATTCAAATAATTTACCTTTCTAACTGTTTAGATTTAATGTCAAACTTTAAAGACAAAAAATAAAATCTCAATGACCTCTTGCTTTCAATTAAGATTTTTTGGTTTAATATTGCATTGAAATTGTCCCCAAAAGGCGGCTCAGCGATTAAGGCAGGGGGTGTTTGGTACATGCTTTCTCATGCGTCTCGGTTCGAGAGCACATGTAGCTTCAAATTGGCCGATTAACAAAAAAAAATATTGCAATTAAAACTAGAATTTAGAGTTCATTTGTAACCTTGTGATTTATTTAAACTTTTGAATTTCTTTTTATCAATTGCTAATATAACATTAAACTTAAAAATTTAAAACACATTACAACTAATAGTGAAAAAAATAATAAAAAAATACTAGTTAATTTAAGCTGAGATTCAAAGACTTGATATTATAAGTGTTCAAATAAACCGATAACTCGAACTAACCCAACCAAATTGAATACTTAAACACAGATAATCGAACGGGTATATTCCCCAACAACAAATTTTGGATTGGACCAAAAATCTCCTTAACTCAACCCTATGTACACTCCTACTTTCTATGGGTCGAAAAATAAAGGTAAAATGAGAAATACATAAAATAAACGACAAACAACAATAAAAATTAATTCAACGTCATACTAATTATTCAATTAATTAAACAACTAATATTGACAAACAAAAGAATTTCTAAGTTAGAAGTACAAAGATTAAAAAAAAAAAAACTTTTACAATTAAATATGTAAGATTTTCAAACAATTTTTTTTTAACATTTTTACATAAAAAAAAAAAAAAAAAAGATTAACTATACAAATTTTATAAAGCTTTTATAGCCAAAGGTATTTTTAAAGTTAAGGGGCATTTTTGAAATAAAACTTAACGGTTTCCATCAAACTTTAGCGAGTATTTCTAAAACATTTTATAAAGTTCAAAGATATTTTTAAAAATTTTCAAAGTTATGAGTAACGTTAACAAAATTCTCAATTTATGGGTATATTTGATAATTTACCCTTTCTAAAATTATTATTATTTTGGAAAATTTTTCACAGATTACTTGAGTTATGATGTTTGTTTGTTTGTTTTTTTTTTTTTTTTTTTCTGACATTAATCATTATACTTTACTTTTCATTTGATGAATTAATCCTTCAAAATTTAATAATGGTTATAATTAGCTGCTGTTAAAATTGAGTGAAATGAAAAAGGACAAAATTGACACTTTTTTTTTTTTACTTCAATTTTTCTCCCGAACCATCCCAAAATTCTATGGCAACGAATAAAAGTGAACAAAAGATATCTAAATTTTAAATATCGAGAAATAAAATCAATATCATGTGTTGAATCCAAGTAAAGTTTGGCATTTGAGAGCATGCATCTTGCTTTCTCCAGTAAAGTTCGATTCATACGTTCTCTATCCCATTTTGTTGAGGTGTGTTCCTGATAGTATGATGTCGAATAATCCCTTCATTTTTGAAAAATTTATTAAATTCAGAACTATAAAATTCAAGGTCATTATCAGTTCGAAGTTTCTTAATCTTGTTCCGTGTTTGAAATTCTTGAAGGCTTCACTTTTGTGCTTCATCATGAAAATCCAAGTCATTCTTTAAAAATTATCGATAATAGACAAAAAAAATACCTGCTACCTTCAACTGATTCAACTAGAGAAGGACCTCAATAATCTGCGTGGATATAATCAAGTGTACCCTTGGTACAATGGACTCCCTTTGGAAACTTGCTGCGGTGCTATTTCCCAAATACGTAGTGTTCACAAAACTCTAAGTCCTGCACTTTGTGTCCACATAGTAGATCTCTCTTTGATAGAATCTCCATTCCCCTTTCATTCATGTGACCAAGTCTCATGTGCTATAACTTAGTCATGTTCTCTTTTTAAACTGTAGACGATGCAACTGCAGCAAACTCAGTCAACATTGAACTTGCCAAAAAAGACGGAGTTCCATGTTTTGTACCTTTCAGAACTACTTTTAAATCCTTGTAAACATACATGATTCCACCTTCACCTTTAAAACTGAAACCTTTGTAGTCCAGTGTACTGAGAGATATCAAACTCTTGGTCATTGATAGAACATGCCTTACATCATTCAAAATGTAGAATAACTCGTCGTGCGTTCGTATCTTGATTGAGCCAATTCCAACTACCTTACCAACTGAACTATTTGCCATTGATAAATTAACTCCATCAATTTGCTATGTTGAAAACTAGTCCTTGTTCGGACACATGTGATATGAAGTACATGAATCGAGGACCCACACACCTTTCGAAGAGGTGTGATCATTTGCAACTAGGGCCAGATCTTCCTTTGAGCTTCCACCGACCTCAGCGATGGCTGCTGAACCATCATTTTTATTAGGTTGGTAACTGTTACTGCGAGGAAAATCATGCTTCCAATGTCCTTTTTTTTTTTTTTTTTTTTTTCTATAAGTGCAAATGTCGTTAGCTCTGGAATTATATGTCTTTGAGCTTTTGAAATTTGGGGTAGATTCCTTTGACTTTTTCTTTCTAGACTTCTCATGACCTTTACTTCCTGTTGCAGCCAATCTAGACGCTCCATTTTCTGTTGTACCAACAACCTTGTGGCGATCTTTTATAGTAAGTAGAGCATTATTTACTTCATCTAGAGACAATGTATCCTTGCCAGAAATAAATGAATCGACGAAATCTCATATGGCAACGACAAAAAAATCAACAGAACTAAAGCGACATCTTCCATCTATCTTAACCTTGATATTACGTAGATCCATTAATATCGTGCTTAACCTATCTAGATCATCTTCCAAAAGCTTACCTTCAGACATATGGAGGCTGAATAATCATTGATTCAAAAGCAACTTCTTTGTCAAAGACTTCGCCATATATAGGCTCTCGAGCTTCAACCATAAACCGGCAGCCTTTACTTGATTTGTGAGTTCACCGATGACATCATCAGCAAGACAAAGCATGATCGTCGAATGCACCTTTTCTTCTAGGCTCATCAACTCTTCATCTTCCTCCAATTTCGCATTCTTTCACTTTGCGGTAAGAAGCTTCCACAGTCCCTACTGCTTTAGCAGTGCTCGCATCTTAATCTGTCATAAACCGAAACTGCTCCCTCTGTTAAATTTTTTTACTTTTACGTTAACGCTAGACATCTTCGATTCAGTTTTTTTAAAAAATTGCAGAAATTCGAACCCTAGGCTCTGATACCAGATTGTTGTGAAAAATGGTAATCAACAACCAATCGAATAATATAGAAAACACAAAAGAGAAGAAACACACATCAATTTACGTGGTTTACTAACGTTGTGTTAGCTAGTCCACGGGTAGAGAGAGAACAAAATTTTATTAATGAGAGCAAAATACATAATGAACATCATCATACAATGACTAGGGTTAATTCGAGTTTATACATGCACTCTCATTAAACCCTATTATAGATAAAAGACCCAAATGCATAATAGCCTTAATGCGAATCAAAATGCGCTGTGGAATGTGATTAGAGAATGTTGGATGCATTCACGAATGTGAAATACAGATGCATTCACAAATGCGGAATACGGATGCAGTCACGAATGCGGATGCGTTCACGAATGCCAAATGCAGAAAGTGTTTACGCAACAAGAGCGTTGTCGCCGCACCCCCCACTCGCTAATCGGGCAGCAAGACCCTCGACTAACTAATCGCAGGGTATTAAACTGTTCAAGGGCATATCTCAACATGTACCATTTTCCCGATTATTTTTTGAAAAATAATTATTGATTTTTTGAAGTAATAATTGAGTTGAGATTTGAACCCATAACATTTAGACTTACATGAATTGAGTTATTTTTTTTTAGAAAAAAATAAATTGTAGCAATTTTTCAAAATAATTTTATATCAATAATTTATGTGTACATAATTAATAGTTCAAATTTGTTTATCAACCAAGTAAAAAAAGATGCCAAACTAAAAAGCTTTTTCTTAGTGAAATATCAACAAATTATTATTATTTTTTAAGAAATTGAACCTAGTTAAAAAAAAAAAAAAAAAAAAAAAAAAAAAAAAAAAGGAAAATTGTAAGTCATGAGTTGGATTATATTAGAGAAAGAGAGAGAGAAGCGTTGACGGTGTTAAAATTGTGAGGGCGTTGTGGGGATGAAGGTTCGATTGCCCTTCTTCTTCTTCTTGTTCGCCTCCGAAATTCGGTCTTCCTTTTTGCAAAATCTGTGAAATAAATCTGTGACAGTGGCTGGCTGAGTTTCATGAATCGAAGCTCTCCCAAAAACCCAAATTGCCGATCACCACGCCGCCATCTTCATCTTCATCTTCATCTTCATCAGTTTCAGTCACCATTCCAGACCATCACCACCATTTCCCCCACTCTGGAACTCCCAGATCCTCCTTCAATTCATCCTCATCCTCATCCTCATCCTCCTTGAGAGTCCTTTCAATCCCTCCTTCTCTTCCTCCTTCCATGTTCTCAACCCCTTTCGTCCTCTCCTTCTCCCTCCTCCTCTCCCTCCCCATCCTCTTCCTCCTCGCCCCTCGCTTCCTCCCCTCCTCCCCTTCCCCTTCCCCTCCCATCCCCTTCTCCGACGACCACGACGATCTCTCCCTCTTCAACCGCGCCGGCAACAACAACAACAACAACAACCCATCTACCTTTTCCCATCTCGCTTCCTCTAACCACCCTACCTTCAAGCTCGCCTTTCTCTTTCTCACCAATTCCGATCTCCATTTTGCCCCTCTCTGGATTCGATTCTTCCCCAACAACTCCGATCTCTACAATGTCTACGTCCACGCCGATCCCTCCATCAACGTCACCCGCCCTCGGGGTCCCTTTCTCGGCCGCTTTATTGTCTCCAAGCGCACTTTTCGCGGCTCCCCCACTCTCATCTCCGCCACCCGCCGCCTCATCGCCACCGCCATGATTGACGATCCGGCCAATGCCTACTTCGCCCTCTTGTCTCAGTATTGTATCCCTCTTCATTCCTTCTCTTATGTTTATAACTCTTTGTTTTCTTCCACCACTTTCGATTCCACATCGTCCCACTCCCACCTTACTCACCTCGGAGTCAGGATTCGCTTCAAGAGTTTTATTGAGATTGTGTCCAAAGAGCGGCATCTTTGGAAGAGGTATAATGCCAGGGGCCGGTTTACCATGATGCCCGAGGTTCCCTTTGACAAATTTCGTGTTGGGTCTCAGTTTTTTGTGTTGACTAGAAAGCATGCCGCTGTGGTTGTTAATGATCGGATGTTGTGGAGGAAGTTTAAGATTCCTTGTGCACGTTCTGATGATTGTTACCCTGAAGAACACTATTTTCCCACTCTTCTATCCATGATGGATCTCAATGGTTGTACTCAATACACGCTTACCAGGGTGAATTGGACTGGCACTGCTAATGGCCATCCTTATACTTACCGGAGATCCGAGGTTTCTCCTCGGCTTATTCACCAGCTTCGGGTGTCCAATTATTCCGAATCTTACTTGTTTGCTAGGAAATTTACACCGGATTGCTTGAAACCGCTGATGAGGATTGCCAATTCTGTGATTTTCAGGGATTGAGATCTGTTACTGTTACTGGTAAGTTGGTTGTGTTAAGAAGTTGTTTATCTACTTGATTTGCAACTAGTGTAATAATAAGAATTCGTTTTAATCTTTGATTTCTGGACTTGTTCGTGGTTGATAAGAACAGATATGTCTATTTTACATTTTCTACCTGTTAACCTGTGGTTGTAATCGTTGAGAGGCCCGAATTGACCTTTGGAAATTTTGCTGGCGTTTGTTCAACTATTGACCGCCATTACTATTTTAGCTTTCAATTTTGAAATCGAGTCTTAGATTTGAAGTTTTGGGTGGGCTTCATTTTTGTTAGACTTTCAATTTGCTTTGAAGGATGCCTACTATAGAGACTTGCAGAACATGGACAAATAACCATCTTGGGTTGGCCTAATCTCAAAGAGGATCTTAGGGATCTAAGAGGTTATGAGTTTCGAAAATTTGCCACCTACCAAGGAAAAAAAAACATGAACAATTTGTTTTTAGCAATCTTGATTGGTTTAATTTAATTCAAAATCTCGCCTTCTTTTGGAGAGGGAGCAAGCATTGGAATCAAATTAATCCACAAGTCCAACTTACAGGAAGAAATTGAAGATGAGCACTTCATTATGGCATTTTGTTGATCATTTGGAATGAGAGGAACCGGCGAATCATCAAAGATAAAGAATCCTCCTAGTTTATAGATACACCCTAAGAGAGTGTTTGGGGAAAGGGGAATGAGAATGATTATGGAGGGAATGAGAATTAGGATGAGAATATAAAAGGGAATGATTATTTGTGTTTGGGATGAAGGGAATGATTATGGGAAGAATGAATATTTGTGTTTGGGGTGAAAAGAATGATTATGGGAAAAATAAAATAATGAGTATGATGAGAGTGAAAAATAGTGATGTAATGTATAAAAATTATTGTGGGAAGTATAAAAAGTAGTTAGAAAGAGAATGAAAAAGGTGATTTTGGGAAAACGTGATTATGGAAGGAATGATTCTTAGTGGTCCAAACACGGAGAATCATTCCCATTTCCATTCTTTCCATTGTTCTTGGTGACACAAACACACCGTAAATGTTATCTCTTGGTGTCAACTAAAACAAATTTTGCCACATACCTCCTTAAGTAGGCTTATGAGTAGGCAAGTATTGCTCTTTCACAATTATTGATAGTTAGGACACTACTAAATAGTTGGAGATCCCTTTTTTAACCTGGATGTAACCCATCTATATTGTGATTCTATACATTAATGAAATTGTTTCTTATTCAAAAAACTAGTGAACAGGGTAGCTTATGTTGTTTGAATTATTGCAGGTTAAAGACAAAAAAAAAAAGAGATGTCAGGCCAATGCTGTAGACTTACTTCTTGATAAGAAAGAAAAAAAATTAAAAGTTTTGCGTGGGAATATGGTTATGAAAGAGGCGCCAAAGTGCCCACAGCCTAGCCCACAATCATTCAGACTGCAGAAGTGCAGACCAGACAAAGCATCGGACAAAGCATTTTTTTTTCAAGGGAAAAGAATAGTTCGTGAAACAGATACGAGTGAAGAAGAATGCAAGGTACTCTTATTGAAAGCTGTATTTTTTTTTTCAAAATTTTAATCCACTTTTTGTTCCTTGTATTTTGATTATGTAACAGTAGAAATATTGGCGGAAGAACTGAAAAAAGAAGAGAAAAAAATCGTTCTCCTGTCTTTCCTATGGTTTTTTTTTTTTGTACATATGTAATATCATGGAAGGAAGCTCTAAGAAATTGAAGAATGGAAAGGAATATTGGTCACTGGGAAATATGAAGTTATCATGATTCTTTGTTCTTTAATTTTCTGCTTCTTTTCTTGTCTGAAACCTGCACGTAGTCTTCCTTTACTTCTCTTAATCTTTGTGTTTTGTAGCTTTTTGTCCATTTCCTAAAATTGTTGTGACGATGAAGCGACAAGGAAAATGTTTCACTGACGGTTTTAATAAGTTAGTTGAGAGATTTATTTATTATATATCCATGAGTGTTCGGGTCAGCTTATTCACATTTTGACTATTTTCACGAGACTGTCTAACCCTACGACATTTGGCTGGATGAAACGAGCCTGCGGAAATTTAGAGCTGGAAGGCCTAAGTTTATATAATCTGAATTCTACGAAGAAAGAGGCTATAGAAATTAGTTTGTGTAACGTGTATTTGGCTTCCTTTAAAAAAAAAAAATGTGTATTTGGTTTACAATTTTTTATGTGTACAGAGTATTACATTATATAAAAATGTGTGTCTTATCTCTCGGTGCCTGGGTTAAGGACGGGCGTGGTTACCTTAGGTATAGTGAAGCAAAGATCTAATTTTCCGATTTTGAAAAAAAAAAAAAGTGGGTTTCATAGACTTGAGTTACGGTTTGAATAATAAGTAGGATTACTAACTAACATTTTTTTTTTTTGAGATAAATAACCAAGCCTAATGGACGTTAAGCTTCTTAATCTTGAATTACACAAATGTAATTCATGAGACTAACTATCCTCTAAGGCTCTAAAATATTGGCAAACTGGCAAAGGCTTCAGAGTGAATTGAGAAATCACTGGTCTGATGGCTTTGGGATAAATTTACTGTGGTGATTGGCTTAGCTAATGCCTTTTATCTTCTTCCTATTATTTTCAATTAAATGTCTTTTTCTCTATGCCAGTTCTAAGCTCAATCACCAAGTTTAATAGATTCTTGAGAATTCATTATTACTGTCATACAGGTGCAATTAACTTTCCAAGTGGATTAATTACCATTGGTGTATTATCTTTGCTTTGAATCTTGATGATTTGAGGAGAATGCCTCCTCAGTCATGGGAAATCATTGGTAGGTTGAGTTTTAGAATATATTTTTTTTAGATAAAAAATAATTTCATTAATGTATGAAATTACAAAGATAAAGAGGAGTCCCCGATAGAGAATTGCCGAGTTCCTACTAGAAATAGAAAGATTTAGACTATGAAAGGTTTCCACAATTAATTTCTAAATCTTGAATCTTCTCGTTGAAGATCTCACATTGAAAAGAGACTTTATAGTATTTATGAGATAGATGAGTTATTCCATTTATTGTAAATTAGTTTTGAAATGGAACTCATACTTAACTATACTTTTTATCTTTGTGGTTTGATTAGGTAGTAAGCCAAGTTTGATGACTGATGTGTTGTTTTTGTTTCTTAATCCTTATTCCTGTTCCTAATTACTTGGGATATGTAGTTGCATAATTTTTAATTCCTATGGTTTGTCATGTCACTACTGAGATCCAACCTGTGGATTTTAATGAGAGCATTATTTTCCCTTTTCCTTGGATCTAATTTGTAGAGGATATGTTTCTGAAATTGAGTTCCACCAAACACGTTTATTTTGTCTATAGAATTCACTGCTTGATAAATCTTCCTAATTTCTGAATTGAAGACTGAGCTTCCAAATTCTGCTGCCATCTACCAAGTCATTTATTTAATTCAATTATTGCCAAGAACATTTTCCCCTTTTTTTTTTTTTTTTTTTTTTTTTTTTTTTTTCATGTATTGGTATATTCTGGGAAGTTGAGCCATCATTCGGTTAAAGTGGGTAAATTAGTTGAACCATCATTAATTAGTGAATTTTTAGTTGAACCATCATTAGTTGGTGAATCTTTAGTTAAGCTATCATTAATGCCTAAATTGCTTCTTTTGTTTTTTTGGTTTTGAAATCCCCTAAATTGCTATTTGTCCTGTTCTTTGGTGGACAAAGAAGTGATGGAAAATACTGATAAGTTTTCTATTACCCACAATGTGTCTGATTAAGGGATGCAAAAGTAGGCCTTTATGTCAATTGGGAAGTTATAACAGTAAATACACTAGGCTTAATAGTAAATATAAGAAGTCTTAGTTTTCAAAAAAAAAAAAAAAAGTAGGCTTAAGTAGCTTATTTAAACCTTGTAGGAGGATAAATTCTAAGATGAGCAATATTGAAGTGAGGGAAAAGGTTATCTCCAAATTACAGCAAAAATCCAGAATGAAGATCATCTGGCATTTTCTTCTGTTCAATCTCATTATGATTATTAACCATCATAGAGTAGCTTAACAGATGACCTTGAAAATTTAAGAGGGGATTATTAACTTTCTACGAATTTCGTTAACATTCAAATATTGTAGAATCAGATGGTATGTCTCAAAAAATAGTTGAGATGCACGTAAGTTGGCTCGGATACTCACAGATATCAAAAAAAAAAAAAAAAAAAACCTCATTGTGCTTACTAGAAAGACACATCCTTAGAAATATGAAAGATAACTAAATAATTAATGTCCAAAGACTTTACCCTTTCTTTCTGGCTAATTTTTGTTAGTATGTCACATTTGGATCAAATCTGGGGTTACTTAAGGAAACCTGACTGTTAGACATCTTTGAAATGAGACTCTTTTGTAGATTTGTTAAAATCAAACTCAGAAAACAAGAAAACATTCCATCAGCCTAGAGGCCCTTTAGGAACAAGACAACTAATGAGGTTACTCAAGGTTCTAGGTTTGATTAGTTATCTCTGTTGCCTTTAGTTTGTGAATGGAGACTATTGTCAAATTTCTTCCCCGGTGGTTCCCAATATGACCAAGAAATTTATCACTGTCCAAGGTAATTGCTTGGATAATCCAATGTAGATGAGCAATTTCTCTAAAAAGTATCAGCAAGTTGTTTTGTATGTTGAGTAGTTTGTTATTTTGCTTAATCGAACGACAACAACGAACACAGAATCATAACCCTTTTGCATTTCTAGACGATCATGACATAATGTTGATAATGTCGTTGTGGACCTCGCCTCATTGTTCACTTTGCATCTTATTCAAGTATTATCTTGAAATTGAGGAATCGCCCCTCCTCTAAATGTGTTGAGTAGTGTAAGGTTTGGTTTGGTGGATTTTTTTAGTTCATTTGTAAGAGATTGTTGTGAGTGCTCGATAGATAGATCTTTTTTTCCCTTTGTTTTAGTACAAATTGGAGATAGGAGACTACAAAACGTACATAAAAGACATTACTATTCTCAACTAAATGAGTCAAATATCAATTTTTAGGATAGTGATGAATATTTATAAATTTCGTAACCATGGTGCTGAAGTTTTATTATTACTTGTTGCGAGTGGGTCAAACGCTCAATATAACAATGTGTAAATAAAATGGATTTTTATACTCCAAGCTACAGATTTATTGGCTATACTTAAGAGGTTTCAGTGGGTTTGAGCCTAGGGGCAGTAATTCTGGGTATAAGGCAACAAAGTTCTCGACTTTCCGGCTATCAAAAAAGAAATCATATGCTCATCAAATCATAAATTTTAAATTCAAAGAGCCAACGACCTAGTTTTATACTCACCACGGTGTATAAGTGATTGTTTAGAGTAAGGAGAATGAGAAGGAATATGAAAATGATGAATATTAGAGAGGAAATATGAGAAGAATGATTATCCGTCTTTGAAATGATGAGAATCATTATAGAAGAACCATTACTTGTGTTTAGAGTGAAGAGAATAATTATGAGAAAAATAAAATAGTAAGTATCGACAGAGTAAAAGAATTCGTTATGAAAAAAAGTTAATGGAGAGAATAAAAATGATGGTAAAGAAATTAAATTAGGAGAGAATAAAAAGTGGTCAAGAAGAAATGAAATTTATTGGATAGAGCAATTGTCATGGTCAAACATGGATAAGAGAAATATCTTTCTCTCCATGACCATTCTTTTTTTTTTTTTTCCTCAAATATTTTAAAATGTGTGAGGTTACTTATACTTACTTTCACACGTAGCCAACAAGAGTAGTACCTCAACAATATCAATGTACACTTAATGATCAAGAGATCTTGGTTCAAGTTTTCTATCCCTCCATTGTTATTATCTCAAAAAAAAAAAAAAAAAAAAAAAAAACTTTTCACACGTAAATATGTCTAAATTTCTTTTTCTATCTCAAATAAATTATGAAGATCTTTCTCTTAAATATATGTATATATGAAGGTTTAAATCCTAAAACTAAAACTCTGTTAATTTTCCTTGATTTTTTTTTTTTTTTTTAAATAAACTTCCAAATTTAAGTCGATAACTTCTAGATGGAAAATATGTATCAATCATTATTGAATTAAGCGTTGCTTTAATACTTCAATTGATTGTGATTGACTTTCAACCGATCAGTTTGTGCAACACGATTTATAAAATTATATCTAAAGCCTTGGTTAATAGACTCAAACCGTTGCTAGACAAGATTATATCTCCATTCCAAAATGCTTTTGTTCCAGGCAGGTTGATTTCTGACAATATCATTATGGGGTTTGAATGTATTCATACTATAAACTCTAGAAGAAAGGGTGGGCTGGCTGCGATGAAAGTTGATATGAGCAAGGCGTATGACCGAGTGGAGTGGCATTTTGTGAAGGATATGATTCACAAGTTGGGCTTCCTTAATGGTTGGATCCATAAAATTATGAATTGCATAACCTCGGTCTCGTTTTCCATCCTGATAAACTGAAGCCCTCAGTCGTCTATCGTTCCAAAGAGAGGTCTCAGACAAGGGGATCCGTTATCCCCTTATTTGTTCCTGATCTGCGCAGAGCGCCTCTCTGCCTTATTAAATAGGGAAGAATCTATGCTTTCTTTTAAAATTTTACAAATTAACAAATGTTGCCCATCTATCTCTCACTTATTTTTTGCTGATGACAGCTTGCTATTTTTTAAGGCTAAGGAGGAGGATTGCATGACTATAACAAATGTGCTTAAAATTTATGAATTAGAGTCGGGTCAAATTATCAATCTGGATATATCTACGATCAAGTTTAGCAAAAATGTGGATGAAGGAAAAAAAGTGATTATGAGTAAGGTCTGACGTGTGATGGTTTGTGATAATCTTGTGATTCTTTTGGGGGTGCCTTCTAAAAAATGTCAGAGTAAAAAGGAGTTGTTCTGTTCTATTAAGAGTAGATTGGGGAAATGTTTGTAGAATTAGAAAGGGAAAAATTTTATCGAAATGAGGAAAAAAGGTGATGATAAAAGCGGTGGGCCAAGCTATTCCAACTTATGCTATGAGCTGCTTTAGACTCCCTAAATCCTTCAATGATGAGCTTGAAAGTATGTGTGCCAAGTTTTGGTGGGGAGGGTCGGGTGAGGGGAGCGGGAAAAAAATGCACTGGTTAAGTTGGAAAAAGTTTGGGGCTAGCAAGGAAAGAGGTTAGAAACCAATAGAGTATCCTTTTCAAGATCCTTAGAGGGAAGTATTTCAAGGATGGTGACTTTTTGGGTTTAGGGGAAAGCATTGTCTGAGCATTGTCTGGGGAAAGGAGTTATTTCTGCATGGTTACATATTGAAGGTCGATGATGGTAAAAAGATCCTGGTTGGGTGGGTCCCGTGGCTGGATATGGGTGGAGGTAGGATTGTGGAGGAGTTTCATCCAAGTTGGAAGGATAGGAGGGTGGCCGAGCTTATTTTCAATAATTCTTGGGATAAACCTTTGATTAACTTTTCATTTCCTAGGAAGGTGGGGGATGCCATTGTGAAAATTCCCTTCAGTCGGTCCAATGTGGGTGATGAAATTATTTGAGAGCGTGATCTTGATGGGAGATTCTCGGTAAAAAAGTGCTTATTTTCTTGTGGGAGAGCGGAGCAGAGTTCATGAGCCTTCAGCGTCAAATGCGAACTTATCAATGGCTTTGTGGGAAAAATTTTGGACTCTTAATGCTCCTCTTAAGATCAAGTTGAGAGCGTGGAATGTGTTAAAAAATGTCATCCCTACTAAGAAAGATATCTATATAAGAGGCATTGATATTAATGTTAACTCTGTGATCTGTAATAAGGCAAGGGAGAGTAATATTCACCTAGCTAAGGACTGTAAGTGGATGATCCTTGTGTGGAAGCACTTTTTTCCTCAGTTGTCGGATTTTGAAATCTTTTTCAGAATCGTTAATTCAGGTGAAGATTTTTTGTTGGGGCTCTACTCTAGAGTGCCTGATGCGGAGAGGCACAAAGCTCTATTTGTGCTTTGGGGTATTTGCCATTTTAGAATTCTTGTGTACCACAACAAGTGTAGAGCCTCAGTCGAAGGGATCCTCAAGGTGATCTCCAAATCGATTGTTTCTAATGATGTTTCTGTGTCTTTGACAGGTTGCAGCGGAATAAACTCGAGTGTTCTGCTGCTGGATCACACTTACTGGACTCCACCTCTAGTCGGTATGTGGAAGCTAAATGTGGATGCAACTTGGCATGCGCGTTTGGGGAGTGGCAGGGTTGGATGGGTTGTTCGTGACTTATAAGGCCATCCAATTATGTTGGGTTTGTTGGTGGAATTTCTGAGCTTTGATGCCAAAAACATGGAGGCGTGGACGATTTATTTTAGTCTTATGGAGTTACGATCTAAGAGTCATTTTTCCCTTCCGATGATTTTGATTGAATCTGACTCGTCAGTTGTTATTAATGCTATTTTGACAGGTTCTAGAGATCTCATTGAATTTAGCAATATTATTGTTGACATTAGGAAATCGATCCTTTTATTTAGAAATTTACTATTTTTCCATTGCTACAGGTCTTGTAACGTTGTTGCTGACTCATTGGCTCATTGTATAGAGGCTAGTTTTTATTCTTTTGTTGGTGCCCCTTCGATTTGTGAGGGTTCGGACAAGTTTTTTTTTAGGGGATCTCTCGCCCTCATACTGCCTCTGCCCTCATATTGCCTCTGCTTTACATGTGAATTGCATGAACTTAGATTTGGTGGTGGAATGAATCATTTATTTTCATAACAAAAAAAAAAAAAAAAAACTTCAATTGACATTACTCTCGCACGTGAAAACAATTAAAATAATTAAAATTCAAATATCTGTTTACTATGGTGATTGATTTGATGTTACAACACAATTCTTTTTGTTTGTCCCATGCTTATCCCAACAAATCTAAATCATTAATCCTTGTGTTTTTTTTAACATATCATTATCTTGTTCTATGTCAATCTTCAACCTTTCATAGTCTTGTTCTAGGTTTATCAATCTTCCAAACAAATCCAAATCATTATTCCTATATTCTAGTATTTCATTGTCTTATTCTTAGATTATCTTCAATTCCTCTCCATCCTAACATACCCAAATTAAATTACTAAGGTCATGGGGCAATTTGTTTTAGTTTAAATAGTTGCTTTAAACTTTTAAGTTAATTTATGCCCATTCATTTCTGTTAAATTTTTAATAAAAACTTGAGATGGACAAAACATTTTTTTTTTATTTTGTGATTGTCCGAGATAACTTTCGCATATCTCGACTAATGTCACAGGATATACCGCCTGACCCTACAACATTTGATGCAAATAAATTAATTTATAGGTAGATAACCACTATCGATTGAACTCATCTTCTTTAGTAGCCTAAAAGCCTGTTTGACCAATGATGATTATGGACAAAACATTATAAATATGACATACACAAATGCAGTTGTTTCTTAATAATGGTTGGACGCACGTTTGAAATTTTTATGTAAGCATTAACTTTTTTTTTTATTATTTTTATTATTATTTTTTTTTATGGGTATTTGGTCTCATTTTATATTTGATTTAAAAAAAAACATTTTATAATTCTTTTTCTCATATTTTTAATGATAGAAATTATACTTGGTTAGTACCTATTTAGAAATTAATTTCTTACTAATTTTCTTGACATCCAAATGTTGTAGGATTAGACGGTATATCTCGTGACATTAGTCGAGATGCGCGTGAACTGTCATGAATATAAAAAGAAAAAAAATTATAGAAACTATATACTTAAATTATGGATAGTGGGTTAGTGGCTTTATTTTTGGGTGATAATTTAGTTTAATACCAAATTACAAGTTTGATTCTAAAAAACTAAAAAAAAAACCATCATCAACCGTTTTTTAAAAATAATTAAAAATCTATATTTGATTCACCCTAATATGAAGTAACAAAAAAGAGTGGGAAAGAGCTTTTTTCTTTTTTCAAAAAAGAAATAAATAATAAAAAAAAAATCGAAACAGATTGAAAGCCGCGGAAAAAGAGTTTTAATTTCCAGACTTATTTGTTTTGAAAAAAGAAAAAAGAAAAAAGAAAAAAAGAAATCAGCCTCTGGAGCAGTTGTGAGTTCTTCTGGTAATTCTAGGGTTTCCGATGGGGAAGAACGAGAAGACGGGGCTGGGACGGGCTCTGGTGAAGCAGCACAACCAGATGATCCAACAGTCGAAGGACAAAGGCCGATTCTACAAATCTCATCACAACAAGGTTTTGGAATCTGTCACCGAGGTTAGCGACATCGACGCCATTATCCAGCAAGCCGACGAGGCCGAGCGCCTCTTCTCCATCGATAACCCTATTCCAAATCTTCTCATCAACATGTAAGTTATTTAGATTTACGAGCTCTTAGCATTGATTGTGATCGATTGAAAGGTATTGATTAGGGATTTGTGATTGGTTTAGGGATGGAAGTTCGAGCACCAGTGAAATGACGCCGGAGGAAAGGAGAGAGCAGCAGAAGATTGAGGAGGCCTTGCACGCTTCCAGTCTACGAGTTCCACGTAGGTTTGTCTTCTTTTCCTTACCAGATTTATGCAAGTTTTTAGTCAAATCTATAAAATAATTATATATAACTTCCCTTTAAAAAAAAAAAAAATAGCAAATGAGTATTTTCAGGTACTTTTTTTTGACAATATAAATATTTATAATACATAATTCTTGTATTAATGTCACTAAGTATTTATAATACAATATTAAAACGATGCAAATAGTTTAGAATTTGTTTACATTAAATTAGTTTGTGACAAAAGCTCATTCATTTCCCTTTTATTCTTGTAAATTTGGTTGGGTAGCAACAGTAAGTAATTCTCTTTATTGTTTTAGGCCCCCATGGAATGCTAAGATGTCTGCTGAGGAGCTTGACGATAATGAAAGACAGTCTTTCTTAATATGGCGTCGGAGCCTTGCAAGGTTTACTCCAATTTATATGTTGTTGTTATGATTTGATTTCTCCAGTCTTAGCTCATTAAACTCGTGTATGTAGATCATTCCAAGTATTATTGTTCATAGATAGCTTTCTTATGTGATTATGTTTATTTTAGGCTTGAGGAGAATGAGAATCTTGTTCTTACGCCATTTGAGAAGAACCTAGATATCTGGAGACAGCTTTGGCGAGTTGTCGAACGATGTGACTTGGTAAGGTCAAGGTTATCCTTTTGATGATGATTCTCATTTCTCATATAATTGTCAATTCAGCACTACTCAGTCTGTTGATAGGAATTTCCGTTCATTTTAAGTTTATCCAACATCATGATACTTTTTTCCTCTGGTAATGTTTGATTTCTTGTTCCTTTTCAGCTGGTGATGGTTGTTGATGCTCGAGACCCGCTATTCTACCGTTGCCCTGACCTCGAGGTGAATTATTTTCTTTATTGTTTTTTCTACAATAGTTTTTCTATTTTTCTCTGCTGGTTGAGTTCCTTAGCCTGAGAATGTTCTAACTCTCATTCATATGGATTCGGGTTTATGCTACAAAAAAAGAAAGAATGAGTTGCCATCTAGCTATTGCATTATTTTTACTGAACTTATAATAACTTGGCAATTATAATTTTGTTATATTGCACGATTTTGTTTGATTCTTTTTCCTCCCTTCGCCTTTTCTTTTATCTGTCTAAATTTGAATGTCTGAAAAATGGGTGCCCCATTTGTAACAGAGTGGTGCACATCTAAATACTCTAGGACAATTCTTTTTGAAAAACCACCGAGCTTTCATCACAAAAAATGAAAAAGTACGAAGGGCTAACCGAAAAGAGAAAGAACTCACAAAAGAGGGAAACAACCTACAAAAAAGGCATGGACTAGTCTATCAGGATACGACAAAGTATAATTACAAAAGTACCTTGCCACAAAGGCTCAGGGACACGTAGAGTCTAATAAGAGAGTCAGAGACCACACATCACATGAGGACCTCTTCAAACCTCTAAAACATCTATTGGTTCTTTCGCGTCAAAACCTTCACGAAAGGAGGATGAAGGTTTCTTTCTAAAAGGAGGATGAAGGAAACACTCCACTATTGGTTCTTTCTAATAGCACACACTCTTGCTTGCTCAAAAAAATTTCCTTTCTTTCTAAAAGGAGGATGAAGGAAACACTCCACTATCATCTTCCTATAGTCGCTATGTGTAACCAAAGCCTAACAAAAATCTGCATAGAAACGGCTCCGGACTAATTAGTCATCCCTCAATGCCAAAGAACATGATCCAAATCCTCATTAGCCCATATGTAGAGAATGAAACATCGATGCCCACCATGTTAGGCACCCTCTTCACCCCTGTCATGTTAACTCTTTCGTGTAAGACTTGCCAAATATAAGATTCAACATTCCTTAGAATTTTCATCTTTCATTGTTCCCAAGGGGTGGTTAAAAACTTGGGCTTTGAAGGTGTGCTCCCCTCATGGTTCTAAGTTCGTACTCACATGTGACATTAATTTGTAGACACTTGCCATGTCTTCATTTCTTCAATGTCTCCCGATGCTTGACTTAGGGACGGGCGTGGTTACCTCGGGTATAGTGAAGCGAAGCTTCAATATTTCGGTTTCAAAAAAAAAAAAAGAAAAAAGATTTTTCATCTTCAGGCAAAAATAGAATCCTCGAGAGGGATGAGTTAAGAATACATTAAAAAAAAGGGCTTGTTGTAGGAAAAGCTTTTGGATGGACAATTGGACATGGACTCCAACAACGCTAATCCCTCCTCAAGAGAACAACAAAACTCCCCACCTAAGAAAGTAGATGATAACCTGCAACGTCTCCCTATCAAACAAATGGCGATGCGGGGCTTAGCTGAGGACTCAACAAAATTTTGGCTACCAAATGATTTTTAATCGAAGAAAAATGATAAAGCCGAGGAAACAGAGTGAAGGGTCTGTCGCCCATCCATTTATCTTTCCAGAAAAGCTTTCCCTCTCATCCTCAACTGAAATATGAATAAAATAAGAAAACTGGGGATACTCGAATACAAGTTAGACACTTGGTGTGAAGATCTTTTACAATTTTCTTTAGTTCTGAAAAAGCAATAAAATAAAAGATATACGATACTTGAATGAGAAATATTTGACTTACTTGTTATACTTTTTTTCCCTAGTGATATAATACTGTGGTATATTAAGCTTGCATATTTCGTCTTTATTAGACCATTGAATCATTTACATGGTTTTGAATGTACTTCATAACATTTTGTATTTCCTTAAAATCATTTGTTTGACATGTTATAACTAAATATCGTGTCTTCTTTGTGACTCTAATACCTATCATAGTTTGCAACATGTCTCCTTGTGTCTTCATGTCCGATCTTTTTAGTTTTTCCTTTTGGCCGGTTTTTGTTGTTACTGCAGGCATATGCAAAAGAGGTTGATCAGCACAAAAGGACCATGCTTCTTGTGAACAAGGCAGATCTGCTACCTTACTCCGTCAGGTTAGTGATTACCAGTGCAATGTTAGTCTATGTTTTTGTGGTCTTTTCATAAACAAACAATTCATGTCAATACTTACGAGCAGGAAGAAATGGGCAGAATTTTTCAGTCGGCATGAGATATTATATTTGTTTTGGTCTGCTAAAGCAGCTTCTGCCGCTCTAGAAGGGAAAAGGCTTAGCAGCAAGTGGAACACAAATGAACCCCAGGATGGTATGGATGACCCCGATACGAAAATATGCGGTGGGGATGAGCTTCTAGCTCGTTTACAGTATGTGGCAGAACAGATTGCCGAGAAGAGAACAACATCAAGCACTAGCTCTACAAGGCGAACAGATAATCGTTCTCCACGTGGAAATAAAAATCAAAGTTCGTCGAGTAGCGTCATGGTGGGATTTGTTGGATATCCAAATGTGGGAAAGAGCTCAACAATTAATGCTTTAGTAGGCCAGAAACGAACAGGAGTCACCTCTACTCCCGGGAAGACAAAGCACTTCCAAACATTGATTATTTCTGAAAAGCTTACGCTATGTGACTGCCCTGGTTTGGTGTTTCCTTCATTTTCAAGCTCGAGATATGAAATGATTGCATATGGAGTATTGCCTATTGATCGAATGACAGAGCACAGAGAGGCCATTCAGGTTGTCGCCAATCGAGTCCCAAGGCATGTGATTGAGAGTGTGTACAAGATCAATCTGCCAAAACCAAAGCCATACGAGCCACAGTCTCGGCCGCCCCTAGCATCAGAACTTCTGAAAGCATATAGTGTCTCCCGTGGTTATGTTGCTTCTAGTGGGCTGCCTGATGAAACCAGAGCTTCCCGCCAAATTTTGAAGGATTACGTTGATGGGAAGATTCCACATTACGAATTGCCTCCAGGGATATCAAGTGAGGCTGATATTCACGACGGAGATGCTGCAACTACCCACGATTCAGACTCGGATGACGTCAAGGACTCCTCAAATGTGGACAATGAAAATGCCTCTGGTCTTGAAAGTGTGACTGACTATCTCGATTCATTTGACATAGCAAATGGACTTACCAACCCTAGTGTCTCCGAAAAGAAGCCCAAGAAATCTCATAAACACCACAAGAAGACGCAAAGACATAAGGATCGATCATGGCGGGTTGGAAATCACGATGGCGATGGTATGCCTGCAATGCGAGTGTTCCAGAAGCCAATATCTCCCCCCTGAAAGTGATTCCATGAGGTTAGCTGATCTATCTCTATGAACTTGCTTTCAAGGCTGATGTGATGTATTTGAGGAATACACAAGTTCACGAATATGGAAATGGTAGTACAATGATGGATTTGTATTTTTTTTTACTTACGGAAGGGTTTTTTTTGTTTGTTTGTAGAATATGGAGTGTTTTTCCGATTGTTAATATTATTTTATAATGTTTAGTTTTAAAAAAGGTTTGGAAAAATATTTTTACTATCCCATCTGTAGTTGGCCATCTGCGATTAAAAAGTTTGACCATGTTTTACGGCTATTTAAATTTAGTCAAAGTTACCCTTTTTTTTTTTTTTTTTTTTGAAAAATTGAATACGTAAATTATACTTATACGGACAAATGAAATGATGTAACATATTAGTTGGAGTTGGATGGACTCTGGCTTCTTTGAAGTATGGTCCATTAAAGTCATTTATCTTCTAGTTTTTCAAGATCTTCTTGATCATAAAGTCATTCCATGATCATAATGGTAAAATCAAACTCTCAAATTAGATCTCATATTTCATCTACCCTCTTCATTCCTACTTTGTAAGAAGCATCAATCGTTAAATTTTGTCCAACTTTTGGCCTCACTTTTTGAGCATCAACAACCTTTTGTTTTTTATGTCATATAGGCTAGTATTTTTTTTAAGAAAATATTGGCTGCTATTAGATTTGCATTAGACCATATTGTTGACAACACGGAGCTTTCAGTCTTCTTTTCGTTTTTCGATTGATCAAGTGTCAACTTAATTTATTTTTTCAACTCTTGTCAACATCATAATTTCTTTTTTAGCTCCGATAATGATAAAAAAAATTAACAACTCGCTGTTAATTTCATGATGAAAGCTTGGTTTTCAAACCCGTCCTCTTTTTATGTCTTCGTGACATAATATTTCTTATAACATCCAGTAGAATTCACATCGATCTATATATCCTTATATACGTGTTAGCTGATTGGGGAAACATAGGGTTCAAACAAAGCAACTTGTAAAAAGAAGAATGTCGAGCTCATTAGCCGTTGTGATTCACCATAAAGCTCTACCGAGTCTTGGTCCGTGGTGGTATGTATTTGTATGTGATATGCATGTAAACAAAGTACAAACATCGATGCTCAATCAATAAATCCCCCAATGCATTATTATAGGATACCCATACAAACAAGCATCCTAGCACAAGGATTCTCCCAATGCATTATTATATGTTACACGTATAAACAAACACCCTTGCACAAGGAATCTCAAGGTATATTATTATTTGATACACGGACTAACAAACATCCTTGCACAATAAATCTCAAGGTATATTATTATTTGATACACCGACAAACAAATAACCCCATGCAAGGAATCTTCCTGTCATTATTGTGACAGACAAACAGTTTTACTGTTTTAACATCTAAATGTCGTAAGATTAGACGATATGTTTTATGAGAAAAGTTAAATTGCACGTAAATTGATCTAAATGTCACGAATATATATATATAAATAATCATAATAACTCTTCTTGCACCCCCAACCTCCTAACATTCCATAACAAGATCGGTCCATTAATTCAAGCTAATTTTTATTAAATTTAAGCCACATAGGTATATAACTAGATCTCCAAACTATCCATCTAACACTATAATTTACATTGGCATTGCCATTTTGAAAATAAGACTTCTTTACAAGCAATTTTTCAACATACTTTTGAAACCCATTTTGGAATCTGAACTGAGTTCTGAAAACCAAGGTCATTGAAGAATACAAATATTTTTTTTACACAATATTGAAGTACTTTTATAGAATAATAAGGAAAAAAAATTAGGATACTATTAACCAACAAGCTTTTATTTTGAAAAGAGAACACCAAACGAACTTCTCAACTCATCTGGCATTTAGGTATTAACTCCCGCACACAGCCCAGCATCGTTGAGAGTTCCAAGCAACAATGCCAACTTCGAAGCAACCCTGAATCAAAATTTAGAACACCAAATTCAAGTGATACGACAAAGACTCAAAGCTCAGACTTACAGAAATTAGAGTTGAGCAAAATCCATGAACAAAAGAGAAAAAAAGAAACAACAAACTTCATATATTAGAACGAGGGAAAAGAGGCACGTTTTATCTTTACACGAACTCTATAATGTACAAAGTAAACAAGAAAAAAAAAAATTACAGAATTCAAGCATCTTCTATATGATACATAACAGGACACCCACAAAGCTTCTAAGAAATTACATCTCACCGCAAAAGAAAGTTTCATTTTCCATGAAAAAAAAATGGTAATAATGGAACTATAACAAGGATTCTAAAGAATATATAGAGAAGTGAAAAAAGAACGGCGTGGGACGAGATACCGCGCTAACTTCCACCTGCCTGTGGCTCAATATACAAGGGACAGTCAAAACTTCACCATCAACTTGCAGCACAAGAGAAGAGAAACTAGATCTAACTCACCGCTAGAACTTGGTTGTTGAGAATATCTTGTAAGGCCCCTATCATTTGTGTTGAGAAATCAGAACTTCATCTGCTATTTTGTGTTAAAGATCCAATTGGATATTTCTGTATGAGGCATAGTGCTATATACAGAGAGCATCAGAAGGACCAGGCTGCAGACAACCCGTAATTCAGCATAAAAAGAATCATCAACTACATCCAAGCAAGAGAACCCCGATCATTCGCAACTTGTGGGCGACCTCTTGTTGGCGTTGGTGGCCGATTAGCATTCAGCTCCTGTTCGCAAGAAACCCAAAAGAATTAATACGGACATGACAACTGACATTAGAGTAAGAGCCATTAGAAAAGTAAAGTTACCTGCATCCATGTATCCTCCATGTGTTCTGGATCTGGTGACAAAATTGCTGGAGGTATGGGATGAATGAGTTTAGGAACCACCACGAGATCTCGACCCAAAACTAAGATCGCTCCGGCATTATTTGCAGTTCCTGTACAGAAGAGCATGTCTTAAGAATAGAAGAAGTAGGACATGTAAGCAGCGCATTGAGACACACATACCACAATAATTGGTCGCAGAGAAAAGTGTAATTAGATGTCCCTGCGCAAAGCGTTCAAACCCATCCATTACACATTCATGAGCACGTACTATCAACTGAAGATCGTTATTGTTGCAGAATTCCATGACACGATCAGGCTGCAGCCAAACAAGACACCAGTAAAATAATTTGAACTTCATAAAAACATCCAGAGTTCTACTATTGGGGCAAGGCGATCACCAAACTTTGATTTACATACTGAGCACATCAAGTTTGAGACACAAAACGAACCTCAATAAAATGGTGCACAATTTCACACCTTTGCATAGTATGTTAGGAAATAAAGTAAGATAGTCCATAAATATGATGTCTTTGCATTCGGTGATGATAGAAAAAGAAGAAAGCTCTCTGCAGACTGCTTAATTTAGCGAATCAAATGGTATGATTCCATTACCAGACACCGATACCCATGGAAAAACTAATAGTCATTTTTCCTAACTTAACCTCACTCCTCACTTAACCGACCTCTGATCTTTGATATATTACCAAGATATCCTCAACCTACCATCTAATGAACTTACTGTCTCTCTGCAATGAAATATCCAAAGGGGGAAGGAAGATATATCCTAAAAGAGTAGCGCAAACCTTCTCCCTAACACGCTAATCACAAAAGAGCCTTCCAGTCTTGAACAAAAAGAGGAAACTTTTCATATTATCAATACAAAGTTGTTTCTTTAATAATTTTGGTGGGGATTTGGAAGGATCGCAATGATACTGTCTTTCCTGATAAACCCCAACAAGAGGGAGGTTTAATTGAATCCATCACTTTCCTCGCTATGACTTTTCTCGCTATGACATGGGCTCATTCTATGTCTCCATTCAAGGACTATTGCTTTGTTACACTTGATTCTCAATGGTTTTTTTTTTTTTTTTTTTTTTTTTTTCGTTATTTGTTGGTGACTTTTCATACATGAATGAAAGTTGTTTTTTGGAACAAGGACCTCTAGCATTTGGTCGTAATAAACCATTAAAAAAAGTAGGAAAAAGAGAGGAAATATACTCACCCCAAAAGTAACTAAACCAGGACCTCTAGCATTTGGTCGTAATCCTTCGACACTGTCATTTTCTGTGGGATCAGACCTAAAAAAAATACTCGTTAAATGAATAGGTATCATGATAAAGTAGGAGGAGACCATCAAGGATGTAAACTGACCACAGCAAATCCATAAGCACTACAGAGCCTGCTTCCATAGTTATAGGGCGTTGAAGATTTTCAATCTGCTCCACATGGTTAATCGATCGACCAATACCACCATGCATGCAAATAATTTTTTTTTCGATCAAGGCTGCTAAAGGGAGCCAGTTAAACAAACGATTTATACGATGCCACGTCCAAATTCCATCTCTTTCACCCTGGTCATTGAGTTGTAAAGTTAAGTTGTAATGAACTAACACAAAATACAGCCATGATATATAACTATGTTATTACCATTCGTTCAATGCACTCAATCCGGAAGCCAAAAAGGGCATTAATATCTGCTGCTTCATGGTTCCCACGAATCAAATGCACATTCTTTGGATACTCAACCTGCAAAATTTATAATAAAAGTACATTGTCCCATAAAAAACTTGAAGCAGTGACAACTAAACTATGAGCAACACAAATATACTATGCCAACATCTCACCTTTAAAGCTAGCAGAAGAGTGATGGTTTCCAGGCTGTGTTGGCCTCGATCAACATAATCTCCCAAGAATAGATAATCAATGTACCTAATCAAACGTAATGCAAAATTAGCATGTATGATAAATCACAATAAAGAAAAAGAATGATTCATGCACCCATTACAAAGAATTTCTATTGGAAATGGTTAACCATCCCACCGCTAACCTAATGGCTGGCTAACGCCATATCAGGAAATCCCCATACTCGAAATGAAAAATTGTATAAATAAGAAATTAACTACTGTTTTAAGGCTTTTTTACTTGTAACTCTTTAGTTTTTAAAAATAATCGACTGTAAGTTAGGATTTTATCTGCTAACCTTGTTAGTTAGAAGCCTATTTAAAGGACTCTCCTCTGTCATGTGTACATTCATTCTCTCTTAATAAAATTCAAGTTTATGATGCTACATCAATTCTTTACTCAGTTACTTCGTGAATAAATATAATTTGGTTAAATTACAAACTTGAATTTTGAGAAAATTAAGATTTAGTCCCTCGATTTTAAATGTTAGATTTAGTCCTTGTGCCTTGATAAGACCCCCAAAATAGTTCATGTCGTATGAACTATTTATGAGGTTTTTTAAAGGGTCGAGGAAGGGTGGGTCGCACCTTACCGGTTGGGATGTGATTTCTTGGACTTTGGTGGTAGGTGAGTTGCGTAGTGGCATCTTGAGCTTTCGAAACAAGACTTTGTTAGCCAGTGGTTTTGGAGTTTTTTGAGTGAACTTAATGCTTTGTGGCATTGAGTCGTCATTTTTATAATAAACCGAGATTTACTTAGTTCATGTAAATGTGGCATGGAATCATCATAAGTAAAGTACTCACACTTATGAGTAGGTCTCTTGCGATTTTCAAAAAAAAAAAAAAAAAAAGAAAAAAAAGAAAAGAAGAGTGGGTCTATAGGAAACAAAAACATCTATCGATTAAATGAAAGTCTTCGAGAAGAGAGAGGTCCAATCGAAGAGCCAATTTAAATAAGATAGTACAATTAAAAAACAAGTCCTATAGCTCTAAAGGTTGAAAATCCAACATATGAATTCTAAGAGAAGAGGGTTTGTGTCCAAAAGGACGTCGCAAGACTATGAATGTTCGACTCAAATCTATTTTCCTGCTCCTACTGTTATAAAATAACATTATTTGTAATGTAACTACCTCAAGTTAACTGAATGACTTAATTAACTGGAGCACTGTAACACAGGGAACCTTCTCGTCCAGAACAAGGCCAATCTGCCCTTAATCATTATTCCTAAGCTACCTCATATTTCTCTTTCTTCTAACATAAACTAGGGCCCTATGCACGTCAAAAATAAATATTCTCAGCCACGAAAAGGTGTTTGTGATCCCAAGAAAATAATATTATAAAGTAGATATATGCCAAAAACTTACGCAATGTCTCCTGCGGTAGAAGGTGAGCCATACTCATCAAAGAGGCGCATGAGATCCCCAAACTGACCATGAAGATCACCAAATATCTTGATTGGAGCCTTGAGTTCTAGAACACTTGGTTCAGATGAAAATATCTTTTCGGCACTCTCACAAAGGTCAGCTATTTCATTACAGTCCAAAAAGAATTGTCGACGAACAGGAGGCTTCCATCCACGAGGTTTTAAGAGATGGGCTATGACCTGATAAAATTTGGGGAAAGAGGAAAGGATCCACATAAGAGAAAAAAGTAGAAAAGCTTTATATGCAAACAAAATACCATTTTTCTCACGGAAATATTTAAAAATATTTTTTAAAAATGAGAAACTTATGAAAACATTGTTTCTGCGCCAGCACCATTCTCAAGTCCAAAGATAAAAAATGAAAATATTCTAGAAGATTAAAATTACTTATTTGACAACAGGAACAATGATAAACGAAGTTAAAAATCAAATAAAGGAGGTAACAACTACAAAAGACAAACATTCTTTTAACATGTAAGATTATGTCTGCAAGTAGGACAACATAAAAGAATAAGTTACGAAATCGGCACAATTCCAAAATCAATATTGAACAATGTAAACAGTAAAATCGCTAAAGGAGAAAAGGGAAATAGCTCAATATCATCTGATGCAAACAACACTAGTTCTAACGATGTAACAATCCACAAACAGCTACATGGAGGGCAATTCAACTTTATGATACGATCCGAGCTGTTTATTATTAGTATTTTTTTAGTTATTAGTATTTAATTATTATTTGTTTTTTAATTGTAATGGTCATTTATGGATTATTAGTCTTTTATTATTAAATTAGGTTATTATTAGGTTTACTTGGAGAGTAAGTTAGAGGCTAGGGTTTAGGTTTATAAATAGGTGCTAGGTCATTGTTAGGTATTGAAATAGTTGTTGTCTTTTGTACTGTGGCTCTAAGGGAGATTTTCTCTAGAGATTATCAATAAAAAGGTGATAGATTCTATCATTTTGGTATTAGAGACGTTTGCCAATCCGGGAATGGTCTTGACTAGGATGGAAACAAGGATTCAAGAATGCGAAGAAAATCAGCCGATTTGTTGAATAAGCAACAGGAATTGAAGGCGAAGATGGAATCAATGGAGGAACGGTTAGGGCAAATGATCAAATCGAAATTCAAGAAGCAAGATTCGAAATTTGAAGCGAAACTCGAGCAGATGAATCGTACTTTGCTGATGTGGATGGAGTCGAACAAAGTTGACAACGGAAAGGGGTTGTTGACCGAGGCTGCAGATGAAGCGGTGGGTGGGGGCGCTATCTCGGCGGCGGGTGTGGCGGCTGTTGCGATGGGAGACATGGTCGGCGTGGTCGAGGGCGGCGTGGGAGAGGGAGGCAGCGTTGGCGGCGCTGTCTGGTTTGCGGGAGCAGAAGCTAGGGCGAGGGGAGCTAGGCACAAGGGCGCAGGCTCGAGCGCAGGCGCAGGTGAGTGCGGGTGGTGCGCGGGTGAAGGCGCAGTGGGGCACGGTGTGTGCGAGGGCTCGAGCGCAGGTGAGCATGGGGGTAGCACGGGGGCAAGCGGGGATGGGCGCGACTGGGGCTGGGGTGCAGTCGCGGGTGCAAGCGCGGGGTCAGAGCTGGCTCGCGTGAGTCGACCGAGTCGAGCGGGGTTGATCGGAACCAATCGGTCGGGGTGGGCTAGTCTAGACCGGAGAGAGGGATTGACCGAACTGCTTGATGTGGGAAGTTTTTTTTAGCCAGAATTCGATGGACGTGGGGGCTGTAGGTTTGATCGGAGGGGCGACGGGTTACCGGAGGAAAGGAGAGTGTGCGACGGTTATCATCGGCCGTTAGCGCATGATGGTTGGAGAAATTGGGGCCGAGGTTAGAGTGATGAGAGGAGGGTGCGCGGCGGTTACGAGAGACCGTTAGCGCATGACGGTTGGAACGATCGTGGTTGGGGTGACAATATTCGAAATACGGGACGAAAATTTGGGCGGGGAGGAAAAGAGATGTTTGAGCGGGGAGGACAGAGAGCAGCTGAAAGGGAAGGACCGGTGTGTGATAGGAGATTTAAAAAGTTGGAGATGCCGATTTCAAGGGTCTTGCTGATGAAGATCCGATGAGATGGTTAAGCTGGGTTGAGAGATACTTTCTAGTAAATAAATTGACCGAATTTGAAGCGGTGGATGCAGCGGGGTTGTGCTTGGAAGGAGAGGCGTTAGAATGGCTTCAGCATGAGGAAGACCGAGCCTCTTTTCGTTCTTGGAACAAATTCAAGGACTTGTTGTTAGAGCGTTTCCAACCGACGTCACAAGCAAACAAGTACGTAAATTTTATGAGTTTAAAGCAGGTAGGCACGGTAAAAGAATATCGCCGATTGTTTGAGCGCTATGCTAAAGGAATGCGTGATATAAGTGCAAGCGCAATGGAGGGAAAATGAGAAAGTGGCTTGAAGGAGGAAATACAGAGCGCAATGTGTAAGCTGCGACCAGTAGGCATCAAGGAGAAAATGTTGATGGCTCAGGTGATTGAGGATGATTTCATTTTTCAGGCTGCCAAGAACGAGGGATGTAATTCTACAACGATCAAGTCTAAAATAGGGAGGACAGTTTCAGGATCTGGCGGCCTAGAAAGTTTTTCCACCAAGACTACAACCGTTACCCCGATGTCTTTTAAAAAAATTACTGAAGCGGAGATTCGAGCACGAAAGGACAAGGGGTTATGCTTCCGTTGTGATGAACGGT
>JBBMKA010000009.1:6282032-6304352 GCA_037833695.1 Sechiopsis laciniata | reverse complement strand
TAATGGAATAAATATGAGTTTATATGATTTATTGACAATATATATATTTCGGTTTGGATCGGTTTTTATTGGTTTTTTGAAAACGAAAACCGGAACCGATCCAATATTTTCGGTTTTTTCAAATTACAAACCGATATGTCCAATTTTATGCTAAAAAACCAATCCGATCCATTGGATTGGATTGGTTCGGTTCGGTTTTTCGGTTTTTCCTTGCACCCCTAATAAAGATAATTATATATATTTAAACAAACATAACAGTGTCATTGTTATGTCCTGTCTTAGAAACTTTTTTTAAAACTATTCATGGCAGGTTGGGGTTCTCATAGGTGCGACTTGCGAGGAAAACCCTATGAGGCCACTCTACGTGATATCCCAAACATGGCTGGGCTTTTGAAGCTTGATATAAAAAAAATTGACTGAGCTGACTTGGACAATCTTGAAGAAGTTTTAAAGAAAATTCTTGGCCAAGTGGATGACTTTTTTTTTGGATAATAACTTGTGCTTTCATTGAGAAAGTAATGAAAGAGAATACAAGAACAAGAGAAGGGGCATACAAATAAGGAGCTCACAATCAAATGAAATAATGCCTAAAGAATAAATATATATATATATATATAGATATATAAATAATAATAATAAATAAATAAATAAAAATACTTAGAAATAGAGGCCCAGAAAGAAACATAAAATTCAATTAATGAGGCTCCAAACGTCATCACTAGATCTTTCCATCCCTCTAAAATATCTATTGTTTCTCCCTCCAAAGGCCCCCATAGAATGGCACATACACCAACTTGCCACAAAAAACCACTTTTCTCGCGAAGGGGAGGAGAAGAGAGCAACTTCACCAACATATCTCTGGAAAGACTCTGCCTAGCTAAAACAAGCCTAAAATAAAAAAAGAACTAACTACCCCAACTAATTACGTAATGCCAAAAGAGGTTATCAAGGCCCTTTTCTACCTTTCCACACAAGATGCAACAAGTTGGTCTAAGGTGTTAATTCTACAAAGGAAAACCTGTCACGTAAAGAAATTAACCCTTTTTTTAATTTTTTACCCTTCGTATAGAAGCAAAGACAGGATCCCTCGAGGATGAAACAACCAAAGAGGAGCGACAAAAGAAACCTTTGGAACTAGAACTCCAAAACAACAAACGTCTCTGAATCAAATCCTTAGGACCTTCCTCCCATCCGGCAAGATGAGCTCATTTCCTTTCATCAACTCCCTCCCAGTGAAAATCCCTCGTCAACTTCTCCGTACTTTACCAACCAACACAGGCATCCTAAAATGGGAAAGAAAATAGATGGGGATGCCACTAAGGACAAACTGAATGAGAATTAACCTCTTCCCTTTTGAAAAGAAACGATTTTTCCAAGAGGAAAGACACTTATGAATTTCGAACACAATAGGGAGGAAAAGAAAAGGGAAGAGAGGATCACCTTGACGGAGGCCTCTTATGTTCTGAATCGTACCTAAAGGCTTGCCTTAACTAGAATGGAATATCTCAAAATGAATACAACTTCATCCAAGATCATCCTTTGTACCCAAAACCTTTCTTAGCCATAATTTTGTCAAGAAAATCTCAATCCCCACGGTCAAACGCTTTTTCGAAGTCAATTTTGAAGAGCACACTTTCCAGTTACGCACCTGATTATCATCAATGGCCTCATTAGCAATTAAGGTTTAGATTGAGGATCTGTCTCGCCTCACCTCAATGAAGGCACTTTTGAGAGCTAGCAATCGTTAAAAGCTATTAGCCAAAACTTGAGCTAAAATTTTATAAACACAAGTAACAAGGTACAGGTCAAAAAGTCACCCACGCTTCTAATCCTATCTTGGAATGAGGCAAATAAAAGTTTCATTGAAGGAGCTGTCCATGACTCCATAATGTCTCTTGAAAAATTCACCAAAAACCTTTAAGATATACCGCTTCACAGTTTCCTAATAGTCTTGGAAGAAAGTTATAGAGAATTTGTCAAGACCCAGGGCTTTGCTACTATCAAAGCTAAAAACAACCTTTTGAACTTCTTCGAGAGAAAAAGGAACTATTGGGGGGAGTAGTCAACTTCTGATATTGGACTCCAATCCAATCCCTAAAAAAAAAAACATCGATTTTGAGGGGAAGCATACATATTAGAATAAAAAGAGGTGATTTCTTCTTCTATTTCTTTCTCTCTGTGCACCAACTCCTCGAGCAGAGTCTCCAAAGAACTAATAAAATTTGTGCTACTCCTACAACTGGCCATTCTGAGAAAAAAATAGGTATAAGCATCGGCCTCGCTAGCCTGTAGCCCATTTAATTCTAGTCTTCTATCTCCTACTAATTATCTCCTTTCTAACAGGCTTCGCAAACTCGCCTTTAACAATCAACCTGACTACCTTAATACCTTAATCTCCTCTAGCTAGTCGAAGGCCCTCAACTGCTCAAACAACTCTTTCTTCAATCGCTTGTCAAAATTGCAGATCCAAGGTGTGTTTGTAGTTCAATAAACACAAAATTGAAAATTATTTTATAACATCTCAGCTCTTTTATATTCCTTTTTCTTTCCTAAATAAAGATAACTCCTTTCCTTCGATATTCTCCTTTAAACCCTAAATATATGAGTGTATTAACAAGCTATACATTAACAATGATTGTTGGCTTTCTGAAGTCCTAAATCATAATATATCCACAAATAATAAATACTATGGAAGGATTGACGCTTATAAAACTCACCACACTGTTTGCATCCCTTCCTCCACAAAGTAGAAGAAGACCATCAGAGCGGGCACTTGCAGTTGCATACCTAGTTAATGTATAAAAAAGGCTAGATTAGGAGAAAACTGATAACATCAACCGGAAATTATACTGAACCAAAGGGTAAATAGTAAAGGAAGTTCATAATTTCTAACAAAAATTATCAAAAATAAACCCATGGTTCAAGTATAACCTCAAAATAAAAATAAAAGAAAAACAAATTTGCACAAGCCAACCTAAACTATAAGACAATTGCACCCTACAACTAAAGATGACATTTGCACCTTCACATTTTTTAATTAATCCATTAACCACTCATATTTAGTGAAGTGTTAAAATTAGAGCGAACTATTAATGACCTTCAACTCTATATCTCATTGTCATTGATTTTCACTTAGTTTCACAGTACCCCAAAACATACTTTATCCACATCCCAATTTCTTTTTTTTTTTTTTGGTGACCGGGAATCAAAACTTCACTCCCATATACCCGGTGGACGCTCTCATCCCTAGGCCCAAACCTAAGAGGAAAAAGGAATTTTACAATTAAGCTCAACTCGCGGGTTCGAAACTCTGAGACCTCCAAGAGAACATATCTTAGAAGGCCCAGGCTTCAACCAACGAGGCCGCCCCTAGGGACATCCTCATTCCAATCTCAATCCTAATTTTTTAATCATTATTATTTACTTTAATGGGTTTCACTTTTTTCAACGACTATTTTCTTGCAAAACAAAAGTGGGGAAATCAGAGAGGAACAAAAGACCATTTTCTCCGTGAGCTTATTTTGGAAGAGAGATAGAGAGAAACAAGGAAAAGTTTATTATATACCATTTTTATAAGAAGTAATTTCATTGACCTTCTTTATAAGAAACCAGGATTGAGAACTATGGAAGAAAAAGCAGAGCATGCAAAAAACAAGCCCAACCAAATGGAAGTGTATCATACACCTTGTGCCATAAACAATTATAGGCAAAAATGCATATATGTATAAATGAGAAACAAAGAGAAGTTTAATATAACTCCTTTAGATTGGCTATCTTTCCCCTTTTTTTTAAATTTAATACATCAATGAAATGGTTTCTCTTTGTAAATTTAATACATCAATGAAATTGTTTCTTATTAAAGAGAGAGGAAAAGAGAATGGGAAAGCTTACATGCAAGGAGGTGGACCCTCTCCTTCGGGTTCTAACTTGCGCCATTCATAGGGCTTGGCTGCTGTGTCCAGCGCCCATACATCAGTTAGCGGCCGTTTTCCTGAAAAGTGCAATCAAATAGTTATGCAAGATCCATCTAAAATTTTTTGAAAAAATTTAACTAAATGGTTACAGAGGTTCCTAAATGAACCAGGATTTATGGCATTGATGGTGGCTATGACATATATAAGAAGAAGAATTTTGGATGGTTCACAAAATGAAAGAAATCAGATCGTTGAAGAAGCATTTGATGGAACATTATAAAGTTTTAAAATACCTTCAACAGATTATCTTCAATTAGGGTAGGCAATGGTAAGAAAGCCCTCGTTTGGAGTGATACATACATGGGTGGAAAAACAACCTTTAACCCTAAGATTTACAAAGATTTTTTTCCAGTTCTGAGAAGAAAGATTTGCTCGTTGATTTTGTAAGCTGGAAGATTCTAAATCTTGGAAAGTTTTTTCGTAATATATCAGACGAAATCTCATAGATGGGGGAGTAAGTGAACTTTCTGAGCTTTTACAATAAACTTGAGGGAATTCCAATAACAAGATAGAAAGATAAAAGAAAGTTCTTTTCTCAAAAGATGCTGTAGGAATAGTTTTCATAAAAAAACCCTTTTAAAGAATATGTTGATTCTCCACCCATATCCAAGTATCATGTATTCACAATGTGGAAGAAATCCGACAAAAGTGAATATTTTGAATGACTAGTTCTCATGGAAGATCTGAATGACTAAAAGAATTCAAAGAAGATGACCCTACTTGGTAATCACCCCGAATTATTGCCTTTTGTATTCCACAGCAGGGAGGGATCTTGCACATTTGCTAAGAAAGGAGTTAACACTTTTTTTAAGGCAAACAGGTAGATTGAGAGGAAAGACTACAACAAATCAAACATAATGCAGCTTCTTGGTATGTATTTCTTTTAAGAGAATTCCATATAAAAAAAAAAAAAAATTGCTTATTTTAAAAAAAACAAAAAGAGAGAAAAGAACCTACTAAATGTATTATCTTGGCATCCTATTTAAGAGTCAAAGTCAAACATTATGTCATTTGGTATCCCTTCTAACAGCTCATTGATACATAGCTAAAAAAACTCTCCTTTCTATAAAATAGAGAACTTTCATTGAGATAAAAATGAAAGAATACACAGGAACTCACAAATCCTCTTAATTGACCTCTAATTATCCCACGGTTCTTTACAAAAGTTAACCAACATGGAAATATAAAACACACTATTGTTGGCACGCAATCTCAACAGCACATTCACAAGGTTCTCATGACCCCATTGCCCAAGTAAAGCATTCAAATATGTTCCTCCACAAACTAAAAGCATTAAGCAAATCATTGAAATCAAACCAAGCACAGAAACTTTCTATCCCAGCCGGTACAAATAGAATTAAATTGTTTCTTATATAAAAAAACAAAAAAGTACTACAAATGATATACAACTACATTCACTTAAAATAAGACAGAGAGTCTTACCATCATTGCCGCCAACTACCATGAGGTATCTTTGCCCCACCAAAGCCATTACATGCCCATAACGTGACCCTGGGCCAGGACCTTGCACAACAACCCTACAGGATTTGGAACCAATCTATTAGTACGATAGAACATAAAAACCAAACAACAAACAATAAAGTCTTCAAAATTTCTAACCTGTGCCATCTTGGACGTTGTTGTGTGAGATCAAGAACATGAAGATCCTCAGAAGATAAACCAGCGGGACCAATTCCACCCTACATAGAAATAAAGGGGCTTAAATAAATTATAAAATAGGTCATAGAAATTTTTTTCTTTTTTTTTTTTGAAACAAGGGTAACCACGCCCGTCCCTAGGCCAGGCACCGGAGACGTCGAAGGAGTAATGTCACAAGTGAGTCTCGAACTTGGGACCTTGAGGGGAGCATACCCTCAAAGCCCAAGTCTTCAACTACTGCGCCACCCCTTGGGGACTAGGTCATAGAAATTACAACATGATTCTGTATGTGATGAGAAATTAAGTGGAATTATTGACAGCGACATACCTGAATAACTACCATTGTTCCCACAGCAGTTGCAACATGTGCCGCCCTTGGGGTGGGTGGTTCTCCAAGTGGGGTAACCCTAAAAAATAATCCATGAACTAAAGTAATTTAATGAGAAGTAAGAAGAAAACGACTTGATTAGCAATTAGATTTCTCCAAAGCTTACCTGAACCATTTATTTGTTAAAACATCATAACTATGCACATCAGCAGTGGCACCAGCTAATCCTGCTCAATTAATCAATAAATGAGAAGACATTAAAATTATCACTATGCTATACAACTGCTTAAAGAAAACCAGAGTTAATTTACCGATAAAATTAAAATCAAAATCATATTAAAAAACTCTTTCTTCAAGTTAAACTTCATGTTGCCAGCACTCAACATAAGAAAAATTATCTGGATACTAGAATAAACTTTTAAAAGTGCAAGAGCAAGCAACTTGAAACATTTTTATATCAGAGAGATTAGTAAGCTTGCGAAATAAGTATATCATAAGCTTAGGGTAAAACCTGAATATTATAATCAATAGGCAAGGTGATAAGCGCCAAAACAAGGGTAGAGACTGGAGTATCACAATCAATTATTTCAGATAATCGGAAAAGATTGTGTTGATTTTTGTCAATACAAAAGGGATTCATAACCTAAACTGATTAAGTGCAATTCCAAGCACATACGTCTTTTTTTCTACCCTTCGTTTTTTGGGGGAGGTAAAAAATATATCCTAAATCAGTGCAAGAGAACCATTACAAATCATAATGGTTCCTAGCCACACAATCAAAATTGAGTCAGATGTTCTCATACATTTGTGCCACAAATGTTGCTTGAGACTTTCGTATTGAAGACATTCAATAGAACTGGAAAACTGATTAACCTTTAGTTCAGTATTACAATAAACTAAGAGCAGAGAAGTAATACAATCAAATAGCAAGCAGAAGAACATCATATAAAATGCAAATTGAATAGAAACCCAAGAGGCTACACTAAACAGTTTTCAGATGGTATTACCACCAAGAAATTGCAGCAAAAAAAAAAAACAAGCTTCAGTTAGCAACCGAGAAAAAGAGGAAGTAGCAACCAAAAAGTAAATGAAAGGAAAAACATACGGATGCCAGCATTTCCGGCGGAGGTAGGAGTCCCTGCAGCTGCAGAATTGCCCTCAAGAGCAGTAGCACCACCAAACAACACAATCCTCGGCCCTAAGAAACCCGGAGTCCCCTCCTCGCCAACGGCCGACACCGCAGTCAACGTGTGGCCGCAGCGTGGCCCCGGGCCATCTTCCTTCGTATCCATTAAGGCATTCACAACCGAGTACGTTGGCGCATGTCTCGGCCCCACAACTGAGACTGGCGGAACCGTAGACGACGGCTGCTGTTGGGACGTCTCCGACGACTGATTTGAGGATCCATTTCCGTTAGAAGGCTGCCCCCCATCCCGGTCCCCCTCAATTTCCACAGGATGCGACGCCATGCTCGGCAGATCGTGATCGACCTCGGAATCAACTTCCATTCCCCTCAACCCTTTGATTCAACCCTTACAGTAGAGATCCAAACTAGAATTTACAACAAACACAAATCTCCATCAACATTCAAATCATAAACAAAGTCCCATGGCCGGAACCCTAGAGTTCGAAAATCCTCTGTTTCAATCAATCAATCTCAAAAGAACGCTGAAATTAAAAAGAAACACAATCCCGCAATCTTCTCTACCTCTTCGCTGGTAATTCTCCCCACGTGATGACGCTCAGAAGAAAAAAAGAAGAAGAATAAAAACTCCGATGGCAATCTCAAAGACATACGTACATTACAAAAGCGAGAGAGAGAAAGAGAAAGAGAATACGAAGTTTTTCTCTCTCCCAGTAAGCCCAAATTCGGTCAAGAAAATTACCGGTATTGCAAAAATGTACGTAAGAAGAACAACGAGTCTTCCATGAAAGAAAAGCTTCAATCTCAGGATAGAATTGAAATCGGAAGAATGTAAGGAATTGGCGAGAGGAGGAGGAACGGCGGTGGTGGTGGTGGCGGTGGCGGAGGAAGAAAGAAGGAAGGGGGGGAAATGGAGAAATTTGGTCACCGGAATTACCGAAGACGGGTCCAAGTTTGTTGTTTGGTTTTTAAACCGCAAAATTTCACCTCTACTTGCAAGGGGGTGTTTTTTTGGCTTGAAAATCCGATCGGGTCGGGACAACTTCATTTTTATTTTTCCCACGCGCGCTTTCTGGCGCGTATGACGCCCATTCTCCTTAATAAATAGTTTTTTTTTTCAAATATTAAAAATGATTAAAAAAGTTTCAATGCGTTAATTATATGAAATCATAAAAAGAGGAAGGGGAAGAGCGACACCAGACTATGGTGCACAAAGGGTATTTGGAAGAGTAATTTTTCATTGAGCCAATTTGAGAGGTACACTCGTACAACGAATTCTTATGAAGCTTTGATACGATGCACGGATGGATGCTTCCACCTCTTAACAAAAATCAATCGAAGGGATGAAGATTGGAAGTATCCACCAATCAATATCACAGGTGAGTCTCGAACCTAAGATCTTGAAGAGAGCATAGCTTCAAAACTAAAATCAATTACACCATGATTTATCACTCGGCTAACTATTAAGCTATGTAATTGCATTCATTGATCAAATTGACACAAAATGATGCAGTGATTAACCCAAATTTTGTTATTCAACTGTTGAGTTTATATAAACCGAGACAATCGTATGATAAAAGTTAATCTTCCTACTAACTTCAGCATCTGTGAAAATATTACAAAAATTTATAATCGTTCACTTGAAATTGTAATTAAAAAACTCACAGACAATAATCCCTTTTTGAGAGTACAAGAACCAAAGCCTTCTTAAAAGATGAGCACCAAAATTTGCATTTGACAGTTTGAGAGTACACCCAAAATAGACCGTTAAAAAGAATAAAATGTAAAGACCCCGTCTGACATCCATTTAATTTTTTGTTTATGATTTTTTAAATTTAAACCTACAACAACTACTTTACCATATGTTTTTTCTTACTGAGATATCTTCATCTACATCTCACCTATATTTGTAGAAACTAAACAAAAATTTAGAAACAAAAAAAGTAGCTACCAAAAACTTATTTTTATTTTTTAAAGATGGTTAGCATTCACATACTTTTTAAAGAAAATATGGATACATTGTAGAAAATGAGGAACACGTGGTAGAAAATTTGAGTAATAATAAGCTTAAATTTCAAAAACCAAATGGTTATCAAACAGGGCCAAAAATACCAAAATAGTATTTAAACTTGGAAGAGAGGAGAACTTACAAGGGATATGTTGATGAGAAGAGCACTCTTAAACCACGTAAGATAACAATGTTCTAGCTACCAATCATGTTAGTAGTAAAACAAACTTAAACATCAATTTCATATCTTTGAACTCATAAAATCGTCGATATGTTGATATAATCTTTACGCATACTAAAGATAATAATGTTGCTATTCAGATACCAATGCCTGTGGTGTGTGAGAGTGGCTGCAATTAGTTATCCGAGCTTACAACCAATCCTTCAAATGCTCCAATTATATAACCACAAAACCAAACGTTCAAATAATTTTCTGTTTTCATATTGTATAAAATAAGGTTCCCATTCTAGCTATGTAGTTTACAGTCGAGTTATAAGATTTTGATACTTGTACCAGCCTACGTCCACAACCTTCTCAAGTAATCGCCCCAGCTTGGCTGCAGAGCAAATTTTAAATGAAAGAGATCCATTTAACCTCGCTTTACCGGCCGCTGGACGTATGATTTGTTGGGGTCCTCGGTCTTCAGCTTTGGTGGTCGAGTTTCTCCTTTCTTAGCCTGTAACGAAAATAATTTTTCAAACTATGGCAATTTTAATCAGATACATTCACCAGTACAACACGCAACCCAGTATAATAACTCACCTTCTTTCCACCCTTCATAAAATCTCTCCAGCTTGAAACCTGATGATGGCAGATAAAAAGGGAACAGCATAAGTGCATCAGAATTTGGTAAAAGAATCAGAGGTACAGAGCTACATGTTCAAGCTAGAAGTTGAACATCTAGCATAAAATTTATTGACTCCTCCATGTGTTTGTGGCATTAAGTATTCATGTTATAATGTTATGTTAATCACTCATTCGTAAACCAGAAAACTTGAAGGTGTTAAACCAGAGCATTGAACCAGAAAACTGAAAGAACAAATTCATAAATTTTTTCCCTTCTAACCTAGTAATCCCCCATTATCCTATAAACAAATTCATTATATCTCAACCAGGTTCTGCCACCATTTCATCAAAATGATATTTCCCTCCGAAAATCGCATACCAACATCAACAGATAAATATTACATATTATAGTCTTACACAACAAAAAGAACAGAATGCCTAAGAGACCCCGTGTTTTGACAGATAGATATATTGTGTTAATCATTATAGACAAGTAAAATACTAACCCTCTGTTCTCTTGTTCCTTCCCACTGCTCCTCATGCTCACGCTTTTTCTTCCACATTTCTTTTGTTTCTTCTTCATCTTTTTTCAATCTGCCTTCTTCCTCAGAAATCTATATGCAAGAAAAGCATATAGATGATGAACAATCCTTCACAAATATAACAAATAAAAAGAATCCAGAAGAATATCAAATTATCCGAGCATCCTGCATACCCTCATCTGCATCTTTCTCCTCCTCCATTCTTGGTCTGTTAATATTTCTCTAACCTTCAATTTCAGCTCTTGCTTGAATTCTTCTGTACTCTCATAATGTTGATCGTATTTTCCCTGTATTAAATCAACATAACAGGAAAGGAGGCAGACATCAAATAAATAACTATGACATAGATTACATATGTCATGTAAATACATCGACTCATAGTATCATAATTACAGTGATCCAACCAAATTGCAGTGGTTGCAGTGTGACGATCAAGCTAACCTTTATATCGATTCAATTTCAGTTTTTCATAAGCAAGCTAAATACATTGTGAATAAAGAATAAAGAGCAATTGGAAGATTCTTCATAAAGACGTTATATAGAGGATGATCAGGCTATCTTTGTAACGAATTAGGCCAGTTTGGGGAAGACTTTTACAACAAGTTAGTAAATAATTTTTTTTTTTTTTATACTCGTGAATGTCTAAGCCAACTTACGTGTATCTCAACTATTCACCCAAGACAACTGTCTAGCCCTACTATATTTGATTATCAAGAAAACTCGTAAATTAATTTTTAAGTGGGTGGTCACCACCTCTAGATTGCTAAATCCTTATTTGACTATTAGGTATACCCATGTTGGTTCAAGTTAGATGTAATATTATTGTAAAACGTAAAATCTTAGTTATAGAATCCCGTTAATTACTTGACCTTTATTGTAACTTAGCTTGATATAAATGCATGTCTACTACATATGTGGCTTTTGAGATAGCAGTCTCACGATCCAACTCTAAATTAGAACCATAAATGGATTCCATTGATATTGCAAGTAGAGCACAAAGGTAACAAACAACTGCATATGAAATGTGAAAGGGTAAGGGAATTCAGCTTACCTCTTCAACCAATGACTTTATTTTAGAAGCTGTATCTTTCTTCAACTGCTTCTTCCTCTTTGCTCGAAGTTCATCTGAAGTTCAAAACAAGCACACAAGTGAGAGTTTTTGCAAAGTCCATAGAACTTCAGAAAAGAAAAGGGGAAAAACAAGTAAACAAAACTCAAGAATGAAGACATCGGGCTTTCTTTTATTTGTGCTTTCAAGAAATAATCGATTTTTTAGAGGTATATCTATGTCATTTGAGGGTTTTCTAGAATCTATTCTTTCAACTGTGTATTTTGGTGTTAAGACAAAACACCCTTTTTCGTCTTACAACTTTTCTAATTTAATGTTTTTCTTCTAATACGCCTATTGGTGTTTGGAATTTTCCTTCATTTAATATTTTCATTGCAACTGTCTCTTCCCCAAAAAAAAACAAAACTAAAGAAAGATTGTCCACAGGTTATGAAACTCAGCCTATCCAGAAACCTGTGAACATAGGCCACGTAAATGAAGTTTGTAATTAGGAAAACCTAGACTCTACATGCATTTCACGCCAACTTCTCAGAATTCAAAGACACGGCTGTACAACTACAACCTATAAAACAGGTCATGTTCAAGTAAGGTCGTCCTTTCATTCCAACTTCCTATCTCTCACTTGTTCAAGCTTTGACAAGCAAGCACATGGATCTTACTGCACAAAATACGAGTGCAAACCAAGCACCGGGAAAAATTCTGAAGTGAGACCAAAATCAAAGTCTTTCAAATGAGTGGGGTTCAGTTTGACAAAGACTAAAAAGTTCAGCATTTCAGAAAAATATTCCCTATAGATCCAATTTAAACTCTTCCACGGTAATTTTGTTAGTCACTAAGGGGCCGTTTACTTTGAGGTAATCAGGATAACTGGAATCTTCTAATACTTGGAATCTCAAATGTCCGGAATCAAAGATGTCTGACATCCTTAGATCACTATATTTATTTCGTAGAAATATTTTTTATGAATACTTGGTGATATTTAGATAACTAAAGTTTTTTTTTAAGAATCGAATATAAGATAACGTAAATTTATCAAAAGTTCCAAGAATCCCCTTACAATATTCATATAATTTTTTTACATTAATTTAATATCAATTTAATTTATATAACATACTTATCTATATAAACTTAATTATTTTGAATTTAAAAAAATTTAGTTTTTTTTTTTTGATAAAATAGTTTATTGTATTCATACTGATGTTATTTTGTTCAATCAATTAATTTATATTTATTTAAGATTTTTAACTTCAATTTAAATATGAATGTCTTTTGAAAAAAAAAATTATATATTTAACTCTAGTTTTGATGACATATTCAATGTTTGTATATGTGTTATAAGTTTTGATAACATATATAAATATAATATATAAGCAAGCTTAACCAAGCATTAATTGACATATATGGACAAAATATTGTAATAAACCAAATAAGTAAGGGGTAAAAATGTCCTTAACGGATGCCATGTACATGGAAATCTAGAAACCCATGTTTTAAAAGGGCAGCCAAAAGAGGTCAAATGCCCTCTAGATAGGCATCATAAGATACCCAGGCATATTGAAATGCTCGATTATTTCACATTCCTACAAAAGAGATAATCCAGATGCCCATTTCATGGGAATCTCAGATTAACTCAAAGAGAATGGCCCCTAAATCTGTAGAAGTAAACAATATGTAGAAATAAACAATTAGTTTCCAAGATATAAGGAATAAAAAATTTACCAGAACTAGCTGCATTTTATGATGTTTATGTAATGTAACGCATATAAAAATGGTTTTGTTGATAATTTTTACAAAACTCATAAAAATGATAATTATGTAATTATTTGCTTTGGTAGGCTGCCCTTTTCTATATTTCATACATCGACCAAATTCATTTCTCATAAAAACAAAAACACCAAGATACAAGTGGAATAAAGTGATGGCTATTGTTGAACTTATGACCAGGTCATGAATTCGAATCCCACACTCTAATTATTGTTGAACTAAAATAAATTTCACAAGAAAACCCTCATTTTGTGATGGATAATTTTTCTTTGAGAAAAATTCTAGGCTTTATTTGTTCTCCCACCAGCCGAGACCGAGAGTTTAGGACTATGATACTTCAATCAGGATCAAGTCTGTCTACTGTGGCACAATGCACGGTGCAATCTAAATATGCATAAACATCCATTCCCCTAACTCATATGGTGGCATGAGTTTGAACTTTGAACCTACGTATACTTTGCATTCTTGAACAGGTGTATGTATCTATTATGTGCAATGCAATCAAGACACTTAGTCGACTAAAATGGATATGAAATGGTAAGATCTAGATCCATGCAGGCAGAAATTTTAATTTTCTTCTTAGTCTTGTCTCTAGTGTGTAGCCTCATTCTTTTTGCTATATCACTAAAAGCATTAGTTCACTTGCCTTTTGCTGCATTGACTTGGGTAAGAATATAATCCCTTTCCTGCTCATCAAGTAATAGCTGCTGGGCTTTTGCCAATGCTGCTCGGTATCCACAAAAGTGATTTTAGTTGGATATTAAATGCACGGACAATCAAAATAAAATCTAAAACATCTTGAATGCAAAACATTAAACTGAACAAAATTGATATCAGAATCAATGTATACCTCCAAATGCTTCTTTTGCTTGTGGATGCTTACACTTATCAGGGTGAACCAGCAGTGATATCTTCAAATAATTAGGCATTTTAAAGTGAATTAGATCATTGCCAAAGTATAGAAGCAGACAGCATAGCTTGGGGTTTCATGCAGAGCAATTACCTTACGATATTGTTTTTTCACCTCATCGGGAGATGAATCAAATGGCAACTTCAGATACTCAAATGGATTCAATTTGAAGCAGGACAAGATCCTACAAACACCAAACTTGTGCTTTGTTAACAGTACATCGATTGATTTACAACCAAGAAAGATAATTAAGATATATATGAAATTTCAACGAGAACTTCTAATTCAGATAATCAACATTCTATCAACAGAATCAAGTATAGGAACGACGCACCCTTGTTGGACATTCAGGCAAAAGAAGATTACCAGAACAAGCTCATTGGATGAGATTTTAAAATACAAAGACAGTTATAAGAAAATTTAACGAGTCTATCAATTTTTTTTTTGAAACCAAGAAATGGGAGTTTCAATACATTATATCGGGGTAACCACGCCGGCCCCTAGGGGAGACATCGAAAGAATTGAGGTGTCTACAAATTAATGTGGCAGGTGAGTTTCGGGCACCGCGCCACCCCTTCGGAACTCAATGAGTGTATCAATTAGAGACATTGAAACAACAGAGTCCCAAGCTTCCCTACCATAACTTAAAATTATATTACTCTTTAGAATCTCCTTTGGATCCCCATACACAACACAAATTCAGACAGTTGTAGGTAAAGAAGTAAAAACATTAGAGCATATAGATGATCGACCATGGGAAAACCCCAACAAACCCTAATGGCTCTTCAACTGAAATTAATGCCAAAGAACCCCAATACATGACAGAAAAACAATACATGGGGGCCAAAAAATTAAGAAAAAGAGAGGGAAAAAGACCTGATAACTTCGTTATCTCTCTCGACTTCGCTGACTTCTGCGAAAAAGCTCTTGAGAAGCAAATCCTCCTCGGCGGTGGAGGTGGATTTATTGGCCTCACCCATAAAAAGTTGCGTTCTGACTCAGTTTCCACTTGAATGGGAATGGCCAAATTGATCCTGTTTTTGCAGAATTCTGAAGCTATTCGCTATTCGATCAAACTTGCAGTTTTGGAGTATTCTGAGATGAAGCTGTACGGAACGGTTGAAGGAGGGTGAAGAGATGGAGGATTGTGAAAAAAATCGGAAAGTCCAAATACCCAAAAATCAATTCGCTCTAGGCTGGGTTAAGATTAGTTTTTTTTTTTCTATTTAAATAATTTATTACTTTTATATTGTTTTTTCCTTTTTATTAAGGAGGAAGGGGTGGATATTGGATAGTGAAAATTAGACTACGTTTTGTAATATTTGTAGGTTAAATTATTAAAAATATTCATAAAGAGGTTTTAGATGAAGAGTTAGTTTAAAAAGTTATTTTGAAGAATTATTTTGAACCGTTAAAATTGAGAATTTTAGTAAAAAATTCGTTTGGATGTGGTTTTTGTATAGGGGAGTTAAATCCAATAACTTGTTTGGATGTGAATTTAAAATGAGTGGTTATTTTGAGTAGTTAAAAAAAAGATTATTAGAAATGAGTTGTTAAAAATAAATTATTTTGAGGAGTTGGGAATGAATGATTAGAAATGAGTGGTTATAAATAAATAGTTATTTTGAGTAGTTATAAATGAAGGATTAAAAATGAGTAGTTAGAAATGAGAAGTTATTTTGAGTAGTTACAAAACTCGTTTGTTGTAATTTTTTAAGGAAAAGTTAGTAAATCCTCCATCTAAATCCTCTTTAAATATGGCAAACAAACATCTCCTAAGAATCGTGTCTAATATACTTCAACTTAAAAAAAACTCTTGAATTTAAACAAAAGTTTCAAAAAATATTTATCGTTAATTATGGATGGAAATCGTTAAAGTTTTATTTAAAAAATATACCTCAATTTTAAAAGTGTTCAAAAAAACCATTTAGTCATTGACCTCAAAAAAACATTATATATAAGAAATGTTACATGTATAGAAAAAACAACCCCAAAATATTCCATAAATAGCACTTTTTAAAAAATAATTACATATGTAGCAAGGATTGTCCCTATAACATGACCAAAATGCTTACATTTTAATCACTTTTTAAAAAATAATTACATATGTAGCAAGGACTATCAAAATACTTGCGCTTTAATCAGTTTTCAGCTTATAGTCTTCAATCAATTTTCAACTGATATATATATATATATATAGAAAATGTACGTGCATAGCAAAAATAAAAATTTTAAAAAAAACCCAAAAAAATTTCATAAATAGCACTTTTTAAAAAATTATTATGTATGTAGTGAGGACTGCCCCTATAAAATGACCAAAATGTTAGGGGTTGTGCCCTAAAGGCCTAATAGTTTGTATTTAAAGAACAAACATTTAATGTTAGACATGTAATGTTATATTTCGATTATTAATAAAGTTTATTATTTTCATTAATTGTGCATTTAATGTACAAACGTCATTGAACTTTATCGTATTAATTGGATTAATGACGCTATGTCCATTGTTATTTGGATGTACACTTGGACAAGTATGTGGGACATACAAGTGGATCTAGTTCCAAGTTAATAGCCTAAAACATCTACAGTATATGAACTATGGCTAGGCGCCTAAGTCCTAGTGACACTGTTGGTATGACCCACTTTACAATGGTTGCAAACGACCTGATCTTAGTTGTTCATGTGGAGACATGTGAGTGAGGTGTCTATGAAAAGATGAGTTTTTGCATAAGACAGGACAAGAAATTTTATTATCGATCTAATAATTCCGGTATGGAATCGAATCAACTACTTCGCTAAGGATTATCGTATATCGATGTGATCTTAATCTTGAGTCGGTTGTGAACTTCTACTCTATGAAAGCGTCCTTTGATGTGCATGGGTGGGACTAGCCAAACAGCGTTGGGGATTGCTGTAGTGAGTGGCTAGAAACGCAACATTACAAGAACGAATTCACGTCTTCCCGAATATTGAGAAAGATGTAAAGTTGTTCCCTTGAGAACTGATTCAGGCTTGGACAAAGGGATTTCGCCTCTCTTTGACCCGAGAGAACACTAATTTATAGTGGGACTATAAACACTTGTTCATTAGAAGAATCAGTGACACTTAAGGAGAAAAATGTAATCACAGGGGTAGAACGAATTTCTTGTCCTAGTTTTGAATTACGAATAAACTCGTGAATGATCATATGACAGATGCTGATTATATCCGTGGACATTAACTTGTTCTATAATACGAACGAGTTCAACATAGGGCTTTAATGGAATAAGCATGGTGTTAAGGAATAGGGATTGGATCTGGGTCGTTGTAGCTTTCAACCTATAGGTCTACCGGTCCCCAAGCTAGCTCATATTTGCTGGTACACTTTTCATTAGAGAGTGAGTTTGAAGAGTTCAAATTCACAGATTAATTATGTGCGACATAATTAATAAGAATAGAGTTTAATTTATTAAACATGGTAATTAATATTGGATAAATATTAATAAGGAGAAATTAATTTATTGGATAATTATTTAATTAAGAGATCACAGTAATTAATATGTTGGACATATTAATTGATTTAATTATTATTAGATATATTAATTAGACCTTTATTTTTTTATATAATATATTGGATATATTATGGAATTGGAATTTATTGGATAAATATCAATTAAATAAATAAAATAATAAATGTGATAGGTTGGAAATTTCAAAAATTCCTTCCCCTTAACAACGAAACAAGGATTTTGTCCCCTAGGGGACGGATGAAATTTTCGAAAATCATATTTAAATGAGAATGAGAAAATCTTTGATTTTATCCCAATATCTTCTAATATTGGACATTGAAAGATATTTATTTTTTTTAATTTAAATATTTATTCCTTTACCATAAAATAGTAAGTCTACATTCACATCCAATTTAGTTTAGAGTAACCAATTCTCAAATAGAGAAACCTCAAAGCTGAGATCCCTCTTCTTCTCCATAGTCAGACCGCTGACAAAGTTTTTAGCTCCTTTAACCTAGAAGAGTGGATGAGATACTACTCAACATAAAGATCCGCCATAATAGATTAGAGGCGTTAATCAATGTAAGTATGAATAAACAACAATATGTCAATCGCCTAGGGTATTGCATATAGATTAAATGGATTAATAAAAGATAATTAATTTGATTAATTATTGTGAAATTTTTTGTTACTCACACGCTTTCGCGGTAGTAAATGCATGCTCATACCCTCTATTCTCAACACAAGATGCCTACACTTTAATCAGTTTTCAATTTATAGTCATCAATCAGTTTTCAGCTTATAATCTTCAATCATTTTTCAACTTATAGCCTTTAATCAGTTTTCAGCTAATAACATTTAATTAGTTGATAGCTTTCAATCAAAATTTGTTGATAGTCTTCAATCAATGCGTGATATAGAAAAGATAAAATTAAAAAAAAAAAAAAAAAAAACCTAAATCTGTTATACATATAATATTAAAAAAAAAATGTTATAATTAAAATAATTGCTATTGGAAGTAAATTCTCACTTTTATATATACTAGAAAACTTGAATAGTGTGTTGCACTTGTTTAGATATTTTGGTTATTATTTTTATTTGTTAAAATAGTTTTTAACAATATTATTATATTAATACATAATTATATTAATAAAAAAATTTTAATTTATACATTGTTTTTACAAAATTTATAATATATATTTATCATTTATTTTTACGTATCTCATCATCATCATCGCTTCATTTTATATAATTTTTTCATCTTTCACTTTGTACAATTATTTTTATTTAATTAAAACTATGTTTAATTATTATTTTTTAAAAAAAGTATTCTCGTTCTTATAACATTATATCTAATCCCATTAAATTGTAAAAATTTAGGGTAAAATATCATTTTGGTCCCTCAACTATCACGTAAGTTCTATTTTAGTCTCTGAACTTTCAAAAGTCCAATTTTAGTCCCTAAACTATCATTTTTGTTCCACTTTAGTCTCTGAAGTTTCAAATGTCCAATTTTAGTCCTTGAACTATCTAAAAAATTTAAAAATGGTCCTTAAATTAAAAATAAAACTTAACCTAGTTAAAATGGATGATGTGGCAAAAAAAAAAAAAATTATTATTATCATCTTCTTCCCTTTCACATCTCTTTCAAGACCTTTAGTTAAAAAAAAAAAAAAAACAGAGTCTAATGTCTTTTCTTATTCTATTGCTCTCTCCTTCTTTCCAAACTCAATATTTAGTTTCATATCTCACTATATTAGAATTTTTTTAAAAAATCAACATGCCAAATTTGGGTCAAAATTGCTTTTTGTTTTATTTTTTCCTCATATTCTATCCTTCCACATCAAATGAGCAAAAATTTGGCATGAGGAAAGTAATGGGTCCCTTTTGTTCTTTTGATTTCTCCCCAACTTTTGAGGTCTGAACAGTGAAATCGGTGGAGCAGCAACAGAGACAATCTCATTCTGAAGAGCAATGGAAAAGAAAATAGCAAGCATGTGCACAATGAACTACAGGTTGGGAAAGAATATGAACTTGAAATTGTGGAGATAACCTCCCCCATATGGAGCCGATCTACACAAAATAAAAAAGAACCCATTAAAAAATTGTGCCAAATCTTTATGAAAACATCAAAGTACAAGTAGAAAAATTCAGATTGAGTTTGGAAAGAAGGAGAGAACAATATAATAAGAAAAGACATTAAGAATCTGTTTTTTTTTTTCCTCTTAAACTACAGGTCTTGAAATAGGTGTGAAAGAGAAGAAGATAGTAACAAATTTTTTTATTATTTTTTTTGCCATATCATCCATTTTAACTAGGGTTAAGTTTTATTTTTAACTCAAAAACTATTTTTAAACTTTTCAGATAGTTCAAGGACTAAAATTGGACATTTGAAACTTTAGGGACCAAACTGGAACAAAAATGGTAGTTCAAGGAATAAAATTGAACTTTTGAAAGTTTAAGGACCAAAATAGAACTTACATGGTAGTTCAGGGACTGAAATGGTATTTTACCTAAAAATTTATTAAAGCTATTTAATTCAAAAGTTAATGAAAAGGTAAATTTGAATTAATTAAAATATTATTAAGAGAAATAGTTAAAATGATTATCAATAATATCGAATAATGCACACCTCAACGTAACTTTATAGCCAAATGACTAAAATTTCAAGCATTAAGAAATGATAGAAAATTGGTAAAATGCTTACAAATTAAGTTTTATTTTTATATCGAATGGGTCGATGACACGATTGGTTATCTGGTTTGGTATTAATCTATTTCCACTCCACGATCACAGATTGTAAATAAGCAAGCATTGGGCATCGACATATCCCTGTGTCCTGACCAGATTGTAAATAAGCAAGCATTGGGCATCGACATATCCCTGTGTCCTGACCATGTTAGTGGACTAGCCTTCATTGCTTCTAAGAATGAAGACTATCCCCACAATCTAACATAGGTCTTTTTGGCATACTTTGTCCTCAGTCAATCAAGTTCCTAGGAGGTCACCCAACCTAAGACTACTTCAAGCTAAGCACGCTTAATTGCGAAGTTCCTTAGATTGAGGCACCGAAAAGGAAAGTGCACCTTGTTGGTATAGGTAGTACAAATCATTTCTTTAAGCCCTCTCATTTAGATGTGGAGTTGGTTCTCGTGCGTTACATGCCCACCAGCTTCACTTTGGTCCCCAAACCACATCTTACTAGGAGAGGTTCGGCTTTGATACCATTTGTAAATTATGCAAATAGCTTGGCAAGCATGCTAACAATCAAGTTCCAAACGAGGCAATCAAGTTAAGGGCATGCATGAATTTCTAGAGCCTATTCAGAACACAAATTACATTAACAATGAAAAGTTCAAAACAAACAATCGTTAGATTCCCTTACTCTTGGCTTAACTAATTGACATAACAAGGCTCGAGTCCAAAACCAGCATTCCAGTTATGCCCTCGAACCTACAATAGAACGTACATTAAACAAGATAGCACTCGGGATTCAAACGACAACAATAACAGCTTAAGGGTAAAGAAGATACCATGCTCACTTACTCAACTTGAACACACTTTCTTTGAGTTCAACCACACGATTAGGCTCTTGATCCCTACTTAACACTCGAAAAACTCCAAACCTCACATTGAACCCTTGAAAGCAAGCATTTGCTTTGATTGCTTCATCATTTGGACGTTATCGTGCCGAAGAGCTAAAAAAACAACCGAATTCCATAAAACCAAGTCTGGATGAGGCATTCCATCGAACACCTTGCTTGTTTTTTCAATAAGGTATAGACTGAGTATTCATCCATTAACGAGCTGTAACAATCAATATCTAATCCAAACCCATATCCTGAAACTCATCCAAGAACAAGTTGTTCAACTATTGCCTGTTTGTACATTAAGAGAACCCGAGAGGATGAGACTACCATTGTGGCAAACACTAGCATCATTCCTGGAACCATTTTTCCAATTCTCAAAGTCAACTTGTTTTCCATTAACACTTTTGCAAAATGGCATAGAACATGTAGACCCGACCTCATACATTAGGACTTCCACGCACCACGGAGATACCCATGTACCATGCACAAAATATGAAATTCAGATTTGCCCCTATGGGCACCTATGGGCCAGCATTCCCCTGAGACTTGACCACGTTAGCAACTGGTCAGCCTTCATCGTTTCTAAGAATAAAAACTACCCACAAACCTACACTCGTCCTTTCAGCATGCTTTGTCTTCAAAGCACGCACCTTGGGAAAATTTTTAAGAGGTCACGCAACTTAAGACTACTTCAAGCTAAGCACGCTTAACTGTGAAGTTCCGTAGATTGAGCCACCAAAAACGAAAGTGCACCTTGTTGGTATAGGTAGTGTAAATCATATCTTTTAAGCTCTCTCATTCAGATGTGGTGGGCGTTACATGCCTACCAGCTTTCACTTTGGTTCGTCCCCGAACCACATATTACTGGGAGAGGTTCGGCTCTGAAACCATATGTAAATCAAATAATAAATTCTTCAAAATGTTATAAAGAATTAAATAAAAAGGAGTTTTGTAGTTTGAAAACGTTACACTTGAAAATGTTATGAAATTTCTTTTAGCTAGCATCTTGGAAGCAAGGAAGTGAATATGACTCCCCTTTTCTCTAGTTGTATCATTTCAC
>JBBMKA010000009.1:6229910-6281932 GCA_037833695.1 Sechiopsis laciniata | reverse complement strand
ATGCAAGGATTAAAAAGAAAATTTTAGTTAGTGATGAAAAATGGTAACAAAACTCTATTTTATAATTGAAAATGATGGAAGGTTACACATACTGTTGACATTCCAAATTTTGTAAATCTATAATTAAGTACAATTTAAAATCAAATCATAAATTCTTCAAAACGTTATGAAGTATTAAATAAAAAGGAGTTTGTAGAGTTACAAAGGTTATGAAGAAAATTTTAGCTAGCATCTTGGAATCAAGCAAGTGCATATGACTCCCCTTTCTCTAGTTGTATTATTTCACATGCAAGGATTAAAAAGAAAATTTTAGTTAGTGATGAAAAATGGTAACAGATCTCTATTTTATAATTGAAAATGATGGAAGGTTACACAAACTGTTGACATTCCAAAGCTTTTAAATCTATAATTAAGTACAATCTTAAATCAAATCATAAATTCTTACAAACGTTATGAAGTATTAAATAAAAAGGAGTTTTGTAATTTGAAAACGTTACAATTGAAAACATTATGAAGAAAATTTTAGCTAGCATCTTGGAAGCAAGCAAGTGCATATGACTCCCATTTTCTCTGGTTGTATCATTTCACATGCAAGGATTAAAAAGAAAATTTTAGTTAGTGATGAAAAATGGTAACAAAACTCTATTTTATAATTGAAAATGATGTAAGGTTACACAAAATGTTGACATTCCAAAGCATTTAAATCTATAATTAAGTACAATTTTAAATCAAATCATAAATTCTTCAAAAAGTTATATAGTATAATAAAAAAAGAGTTTTGTAATTTGAAAACATTACAATTGAAAATGTTATGAAGAAAATTTTAGCTAGTATCTTGGAAGCAAGCAAGTGCATATGGTTCCCCTTTTCTCTTCTCTAGTTGTATCATTTCACATGCAAGGATTAAAAAGAAAATTTTAGTTAGTGATGAGAAATGGTAACAAAACTCTATTTTATAATTGAAAATGATGGAAGGTTACACAAACTGTTGACATTCTAAAACATTTAAATCTATAATTAAGTACAATTTTAAATCAAATCATAAATTCTTCAAAACGTTATGAAGTATTAAATAAAAAGGAGTGTTGTAATTTGAAAACATTACAATTGAAAATTGTAACACCCTAGTGATTTTCTAAACATAATTATGTTTTTTTTTAATTTATATTCTCGTAACGTTCTTTTAAGTTAAATTGTTTGTTTAAAATGTCAATTTAAAATTATTTACTAGGCTTGATTTTCCCATAAATTAAAAGAATTAAGATTGTTCTCATTCTTTAATTTAAACTTCATAATGTTGTCATTAAATATTATTCCTTTCTAATTTTGAGACAAAATGCTATTTATGGGTATGTTTTATTGTGGTTTTAAAAGTGATGAGTTTATTGATTAAAAGAGAAAATAAAAGTAATATAAAAAGGAAATGCTTTTTTTACCTCTCTCTTAATTCTCTCTCATACTAGCAGCCAGCACAAGAAACCAAACCCCATCTTTTCCCCTTGCGTGTTCTCTTTCTTCCTACCAAGCTGCCCTCGCTGGCGAAGACCTTTGCCTAGTTGGTGAACCTTTGCGCGTGCAGCAGCTATGGGTCGCGTCTTCAGTCCACCTCGAGCAGGCACCGCCGCCTTGCGAGCTCCGTTCACCATTTTTGCTGGAGAGAAAAGCTTAAACCCATCTTAGTTCTACTCCTTCTTTCTCAGTTTCACGGAGCTAGAGAGCTCCGTTTGCGATTTTGAGACCATACCCATGCTCAGGGCGTCGAGGGCTTCGAAACAAGGTAAGGTTTGCTAGTTTTAATGGAGTTTTTCGGCGAGAAGGTTTTGAAACCTGTTTCTTCTTTCTCTGTTTCACGGAGTTAGAGAGTTCCGTTCGTGATTCCAAGACCAGTTCCATGCTCAGGGCGACGAGACGAAGAGAAAGAGGTATGCCCCGTCCCTTTCTGTGGTAGCGTGCCGTCGGCTGCAGCTGCCACCACCTTTTTCTGGCGACGTGTCATCGCACTCCGGTGACACGTCGTTAGCTTAGTTTTCTATCCCCATTCGTGTGGTGAACTCAGGTTCATTGATTTCTATTCATGTTTCATCGTTTAGTCGACTCTAGAGATTCATTGCTTGGCTTGTGTTTTCTCTTGGTGGTTCGGTCAAGAACGTCGGGAAGGTAAGGAATTCCATTATGATCTGAGTTTGTGGCTTAAAAGTAAGTGAATAGTGACATGATAGGATTTACGAGAATTGAATGTTGGATGACTTGTCACTTGTTTGTGTTGGTGTTATGACTCATTATTTGAACTGATTATTACTCGTGATAGCATGGAATCGTGGTGTAGTTCGTAAACTGTAAAGTCTTTGTTTCTTATGCCCATGTGATGGCATCATCATTCCCCAAATTGTACCTTTTGCTCGTATACGTGATGAACTATTTATCTATTTAACCTTTCGATTGACTGAATTGCCTTTGGTTTATACATGTTTCGATAATGTTGTTCCATCTATGTGTTAACTGTATACGTGCTACAATGATTATATGCTCAGTTTCTCTATTTTTGTCACCTAGAGGAGCAGCTGGCTCACCCCTGCTAGGACTCGTGTTCCGTGATCAATATCGTGTTATTGATGTGACTCGCTAGTTCTCTTTGGAATCGATCGAGGATATGGATCCTCTTTACTTCGAGACAAGTGGTTGAGCTGCACTAACCTACGGGTTGACTCTTACATCGGACCAAGGGGTCGGATCTCATCCACGTGTCACATTGTGTGTGGAACAACGAGTTCTTTGGTTGTTGAGCGCACGTTTTGGGTTGAACCAACCCTCGAGTGGGGCGGTTGCACTTGCCTAGGCTAGGCTAGATCTCGTGTGACTCTAGTGCTAGTTATATCTCTTTGTTATACTCGTGAAACCCCATATGCCTTGTGCATGGTTTCACTTATTTTCCCATTGTAGTATGTTGGAAGGGGAGCCACTCATGACTAGCTTAACCCCGCACCTACTATAACGATCCAATATGTGGGAAGGAGAGCAGTCACGACTCGCTTGACCCCAACATCTATTAGAAGAGGCCACTAGGACAGATGATGGCGCTGAAGGATGCCTGTCGGTGAGATTGCATGTATTATGGGATGTTGTCTGAAGGCAAGTCAGTCCCTGCATGCTAGGGTTAGCAGATGACGCCCCTAGCCCAAGGTTTAGAGACCCTGCAGTTTCCTTCACTCGTGGCTCTCCCTGCTAGGGTTTGAAGATTTTACCAGCATTCGAGTATGCCCTTGTTGACATGACTTGTGTGTCATTGTCTTGACCCGAGGTTTAGAGATTCTTTATATTTTCCTCACTCGTGGTGGGTCCCTGACAGATGGTCAGGCTACCCCGAAATATTTATGTATGTCTCCATGGTTATAATTTAGCAGGTTCTTGACAGTGGTCAGGTTACCCCGAGACATTTATGCATGTCTCCATAAACAAAACATGGTGGGTCCGTGACAGTGGTCAGGCTACCCTGGGGCATTCGTGTATGTCTCCACTGATGCAGTTTGGCAAGTCCCTGACAGTGGTCAGTCTACCCCCAGACATTTGTGTATGTCTCTGTGGACACGGTATGGGACGTGTCCCGACCCAAGGTTTAGAGAACTTATGTGTTTCCCTCACTTGTGGTCCTTCACTGATAGTGGTCAGATGTTTTCTCGACATTTAGCTATATCTTACTCACGGCTTGCACGCCGTCGTTTGACATTGTTTGTTCGTGACTGGCCTGGGGGCTAGGCACGCTTGTGCGAGGCACTTAGCTTCATTTTTCGTATCTTCTAACTTGTTTCTATTTGCATGCTCAACCCCATGGTGGGGCTCCTTACTGGGTATATTTCGATATACTCACCCCTTACATTTTCAAGTACTGATCCATTCCAAGGTGGCTAGGCTGGGAGCGACATCAATCATGGATATGGTGTTGTTATTTCCTGTTTCTACATTGTTTTACTTAGTGTCGAACTTATGTTTACAACTCTGCTAAACTATCTTTGTTTTTGAACTATCAGGATCGCAAACCATGTTTTGTATGTTTTCGAATTATCAGTACTGTTTTCATGATTTTACGAGGTTTCGTTTGAAAATGGATGTGGTTGTTAAATTGATTTTGAGGATTTTAATATGCATGCACTCGTAACACCCCATTAGAGTATTTTAAAAAGTTGGGTCTTTACAAGTTGGTATCAGAGCTCAGTGTCATAGATTCTGTAGATTGGTTTACGATGTAAACCGTGTGTCCATGATCATTAGCAGACCAGCAGTCATCAGGTATGTTGACGTAGGGTAAAGTAAGAAGCATATTTTAGTTGAGAAACTGTTTGGTTGTCTATTGTATTGCTTGATTGCAGGTCATGATTAGAATTTTTTTATGTTCGATTTTGTGTAGATCCTCCTTGCTATTATATCGTTTGAGAAAGAGTTACCCAGTAAGGGTACCTGTCTAGTGGGACTAGTTCAGGAGAGAGTTTGTAGAGGCACATTTCGCCTCAGCTGCTGCACTGGAGATAGAGTCTCCCTTCGTCACTCATCGCACTGCCACCACCTACATGTAGGAAAACGTAGGTCAGCCTCTTTCTGCATTCGATCCGAGCATCGCAGGGAGTCAACTAGGAGTTTACACTCAGTTCCACGTAGCTCGCACCTCTACTGTTTAGATCATGATCATGTGACTACGTAGACTGTTAGTGAGTTCAAGGCCTTTGAGAGTTTGGGCAGTGCAGCCAGGCACGAGCATAAGTTCGAGTCGTACCCTAGGGATTCCCATTCAAGAGACTACTTTGGTCGAGGGAATCCCAGTCGTGTAAAAGGCCAGTTCCACTAGAGGAATCTCGGTCAGTCAAGGAAGCAATCTAGGAGGGGAGGTCTAGAGTAGCAAGGGAGGTAGATCGTCGAGGTCGTCATCAAAGTCCTCCTGAGGATGCGTTGGAGTGCTGCAGGTGTCGAGGGTTCACCAGGGACCATGTCTGCTCAAGGTGAAGGTGTGTTACTGGTGTGGCGAGGAGGCCACTTTGCATTGCGCTGCAAGTTGCCATTTTTCATCGAGAAGTTTTCATGCGCATCGTCAGCCGCGTCAGTCACTCTAGCTGAGGCTACTCCTCAGACCGATGAGTCTGTTGTCGTGTTTACAGGTTCCTTGCCCTCTTAGTACAATTAATTCATGTTTTGATCGACCTTCCATCTTTTTCCTTGTTATGTGTGCCATTTGATCTCTGATCCATGTTATTGAATGTTTTCGTGGTTTGACCTTGTGTTGTATGCATTCATATGTTTTACATTGATTCAGTATCCATGTTGTTTGATGTGTTAGTTGTTTAAATTGTCTCAAATTTTTACACTTGGTAAGTGATCGTGATGCTTTATCAGTTTCGTGTGGATCGTATTGCTCTATTTGGTTGCATGATGAGTGTATTATGCTGGTTGTTTCATAATGATCGTATTGCCCTATTTTTTTAGCATGATCATATCGCTCCGTTTTGTTTGCTCATCATGATCGTATTACCCTATTTGTTTAGCATGATTGTATCACTCCATCTTGTTTGCTCATCATGATCATATTACCCTATTTGTTCTGCATGAGCGTATCGCTTTGTTTTGGTTGTTTATCATGATCGCATTACCCTATTTATTTAGCATGATTGTAACACTCTATCTTGTTTGTTCATCATGTTCGTATCGTTTTAGTCGTTCTCATCATGACTGTATTGCTCTATTTGTTTACCATGATTATATTGCTCTATTGGTGTTTTCACGATGGTATTGCTCCTTTAGTTCGTTATAGTCGTACTATTCTTATTACTTCATCAGGATTTTTACTACTCTGTCTGTTCGTCCTAATTGTATTATTGTCATCGTTTCCATCGTGATAATATCGCTTTGTCGGTTTATCATGTTCGTATTGTTGTATTCGTTCTTCTCCTGATGGTATTTGCTCTATATGCTCATCATGATTGTGTTGCTCTGTTCATTCGTCATGGCCGCATTGCACTGTTTATTCATCATGATCGTATTACTATATTCATGTTTCATCGTGATTATTCCGCTCTGCCTGTTCATCATGCTTGCATAGTTGTGTTCGTCCTCATCACGATTGCATTGTTTTATTTGTTACATAATGATTTTATAGCTCTATTTGTTCGTCATGTGCATTTTGACTCTAGTATTGTATCATGATTGTATTGTTTTACTTGTTCATTATAATTGTATTGTTCTATTAGTTCACTGTGATTGCTTTGCACCATTGGATCCATCATAGTTGTGTGGCTGCTTATTGTTTTGGGAGTTGGAGTTAGCCGGGTACGTGGATCAGACCAGCTACCAGTGTTTAGCTTGGTTAACTTTACCCATGTTTGAGTTCCGTGCCATGTATGGCATGGTGTGGTTTGTTGATAACCACGCAGTCACTGACTGCCTTTGGAAGAAGGTCAATCTCAGTCCTTCTTCTCCTTTACTGAGCTTTGAGTTTAGAGAAGTGCAGGTCAGAGGACCGCCCTCGTTTGTTTCGCGAGCCAAGCTAGTTTGTTGTGTTGCCGCAAGGTGTGGAGCCTTGCCTCGCTTGGTTACGTTATGATGTTTGAACGAAGTTGAGTTTGGAAGTGGTGTTTGTGGGGTAGGGTTTGTTGTTGAGCATTCTAAGGGGAAGTTGCATAGTAGTAAGTTTGTTCTGGGCAATGTGTAAGAGGTAGTTTCAGGAGGCTTGAGTAAGTGGATCTCGACTTCAGTGTGGTCGATCCAGTGGGATCAGGCTTTCGTCGTTTTTAGTGTTGCAGCTAAACACGAGTGGTTCTGTTGTTTCAAGTTCTTCATGAGTGTTATGGCATTAAGACAAGAGTTTCTAAAGCTTCCTTGACACAAAAATCCTGTTTACCCAAAAGTTAAGAATAATTGTTTTGAACCTAACTAAACAAGATATTATTAATAAACAATGTTTTGAAACGTGAGTTTTAACCATGATGTTTTAACAATTCAAATTGAACAATGTGACCCCTAATGTTTTGATAACTAGAAATGAATGTTTTAAACTATAGTGATATTGTTAATCATGGTGATCCATTTACGAAATGAGTTTTAAAGCAGTGAAAATTTCTGTTGGTCGAAATGTTTTGAACAACTGGAGTTGTTAAGTGAGATTTTAAGTTGGATGATTTCAACAATAGGAACAAACACTTAAACTTAATCAATGATTGGCTGTGAGTTTCAAACCATTTCAAAATTTCGTTGCAGTCGAAAAAGTTTTGAATCACTAAGAGTTGTTTAGTGAAGTTGTGTTGGGACACCAAAGGGTGCATTGGACCGCTTGAGGTTTTGAAGAGGAAACGAGGTGCAATCTTGTTCCCTAGGGTGTTGTGTCTTAAAGTGGCTTTTGGGATGAAAGTCGCTTTAAGAGGGGAATATTGTAACACCCTAATGATTTTCTAAACATAATTATGTGTTTTTATTGAAATTTATAATCTCGTAACGTTTTTTAAGTTAAATTTTTTGTTTAAAATGCCAATTTAAAATTATTTACCACGCTTGATTTTCCCATAAATTAAAAGAATTAAGATTGTTCTCATTCTTTAATTTAAACTTCATAATGTTGTCATTAAATATTATTCCTTTCTAATTTTGAGACAAAATGCTATTTATGGGTATGTTTTATTGTGCTTTTAAAAGTGATGGGCTTATTGATTAAAAGAGAAAATAAAAGTAATATAAAAAGGACATTCTTTTTTACATCTCCCTTGATTCTATCTCATACCAGCAGCTAGCATAAGAAACCAAACCTCATCCCTTCTCCTTGTGTGTTTTCTTTCTTCCAACCAAGTTGCCCTCCCTGGCAAAGACCTTTGCCCAGTCGGTGAACCCTTGCACGTGCAGCAGCTATGGATCTCGTCTTCAAACCATAGAGGAGGTGCCGCAGCCCTGCGAGCTTCGTTCACCATTTTTGCTGGCGAGAAAAGTTTTAAACCCATCTTAGATCTACTCCTTCTTTCTCAGTTTCACGGAGCTAGAGAGCTACGTTTGCCATTCTAAGACCATATATGTGCTCAGGGCATCGAGGGCTTTGAAACAAGGTAAGGTTTGCTAGTTTCAATGGAGTTTTCCCACGATGGGGTTTTGAAACCCGTTTCTTCTTTCTTAGTTTTATGGAGTTAGAGAGATTCGTTCTCGATTCCGAGACCAATTTCGTGCTTAAGGCGATGAGACAAAGAGAAAGAGGTATGGCCCATCCCTTTCTGTGGTAGAGTGCCACAGGGTGCTGTTGCCACCACCTTTTTCCAACAACACGCCGTTAGCTTAGTTTTCCATCCCCATTCGTGTGGTGAACTCCGTTTTAGCTCGTTGTGCTTCGTTTGTTAGATTCATTGATTTCTATTCATGTTTCATCGTTTATGAGACTTTCGAGATTCGTTGCTTGGCTCATGTTTTCTCTTGGAGGTTCGGTCGAGAAAGTCGGAACGGTAAGGAGTTCCATTATAATCCAGGTTTGTGGCTTAAAAGGAACTGAATGTTGGATGACTTGTCACTTGTTTGTGTTGGTGTTATGACTCATTGTTTGAATTGAATCATGGCGTAGTTCTTAAACTATAAAGTCTCTATTTGTCGTGCCCATGTGATTGTATCATCATTCTCCGAATTATACCTTTTACTCATATACGTGATGAACTGTTTATCTGTTTAACCTTTCGATTGACTGGATTGCCTTGGGTTTATGCATGTTTCGGTGTTGTTATTCCATATATCTGTTAACTGTATACGTGCTTAATGATTATGTGTTCGATTTCTCTATTTTTGTCACCATGAGGAGTAGCTAGCTCATCCCTGCTAGGACTCGTGTTGCATGATCAATATCGTGTTATTGATGTGATTCGCTAGTGCCCTTAGAAATCGAGCGAGGATATGGATCCTCTTTACTTCAAAACACGTGGTTGGGCTGCACTAACCTACTGGTTGACTCTTACATCTGACCAAGGGGTTGGATCTCATCCACGTGTCACATTGTATGCAGAACAACGAGTTCCTTGGTTGTTGAGCGCATGTTACAGGTTGCACTAACCCTCGGGTGGGGCGGTTGCACTCGCCTAGACTAAACTAGATCTCGTGTGACTCTAGTGCTAGTTATATCTCTTTGCTATACTTTTGAAACCCCATATGCCTTGTGCACAATTTCACTTGTTTTTCCATTGTAGTACATGGGAAGAGGAGCCACTCATGACTGCTTGACCTCGACACCTACTGAAAGAGGCCACTAGGATAGATGATGGCGCAAAAAGATGCCTGTCGATGACCTTGCATGCATTATGGGTGTTGTCTGTAGGCAGGTCGCTCCCCGCATGCTGGGATTAGCAGGTGGCGCCCCTAGCTTGAGGTTTAGGGACCTTACAGTTTCCCTCACTTGTGGCTCTCCCTAACAGGGTCAGGTGATTTTATCGGCATTCGAGTATGCCCTTACTGACACGACTCGTATGTCGTTGTCTTGACCTGAGGTTTAGGGATTCTTTGTGTTTCCCTCACTCGTGGTGGGTCCCTGACAAATGGTCAGGCTACCCCGAGACATTTGTGTATGTCTCTACGGACGCAGTATGGGGCGTGTCCCAACCTGAGATTTAGAGATTCTGTGTGGTTCCTTCACTCGTGGTCCTCTCCGACAAGGTCGGGTGACTTTATCAATATTTGTGTTACTTCTTCTGATATGCTATTAGAGTGGCACAGCAGAAACGTGGCGGGTCCCTAACAGTGGTCAGGCTACCCTGAGACATTTGTGTATGTCTCCACGGTTGCAGTTTAGCGGGTCCTAGACAGTTGTCAGGCTACCTCGAAACATTTGTGTATGTCTCTGCAAGCACAACGTGGTGGTCCGTGACAGAGGTCGCCCCTAAGGCATTCGTGTATGTCTCCGCTGATGCAGTTTGACAGGTTCCTTACAGTGGTCAGGCTATCCCGAGACATTTGTGTATGTCTCTACGGACACTGTATGGGACGTGTCCCAACCAAAGGTTTAGGGAATTTGTGTGTCTCCCTTACTCGTGGTCCTCCACTGATAGTGGTTAGATGTTTTCTCGGCATTTAGCTATATCTTGCTCACAGCTTGGGCGCCATCGTTTGACATTTTTTGTTCATGACCGGCCCCATGCGAGGCACTTAGCTTCAGTTGTCGTATCTTCTAACTTCTTTCTGTTTGCATGCGTAACCCCATGGTGGGGCTCCTTACTAGGTATATTTTGATATACTCATCCCTTACATTTTCAGGTATTGATCCATTTCGAGGTGGCTAGGCTGCGAGCTGCATCGATCATGGACACAATGTCGTTATTTCCTGTTTCCGAATTGTTTTACTTAGTGTCGAACTTATGTTTACAACTTTGCTAAACTATCTTTGTTTTTGAACTATCGGGATCGCGAACCATGTTTTGTATGTTTTCAAACTATCAGTACTGTTTTCATTATTTTACGAGGTTTCGTTGGAAAATGCATGTGTTTGTTAAATTGATTTTGATGATTTTAATATGCATGCATCCGTAACACCCCATTAGAGTATTTTAAAAAGTCGGGTCGTCACAAAAATATTATGAAGAAAATTTTAGTTCGCATCTTGGAAGCAAGCAAGTGCATATGACTGCCCTTTTCTTTTGTATCATTCCACATGCAAGGTTTAAAAAGAAAATTTTAGTCAGTGATGAAAAATGGTAACAAAACTCTATTTTATAATTGAAATGATGGAAAGGTTACACAAACTATTGACATTCCAAAGCATTTAAATCTATAATTAAGTACAATTTTAAATAAAATCATAAATTCTTCAAAATGTTATGAAGTATTAAATAGAAAGGAGTTTTGTTATTTGAAAACGTTACGTGATATTTAAAAAAAAAAAAAAAAATTGGGTGTAATTACATGTTTGTAATTTGAAGTGTGGTTTAAGGGTTAAAATCGTCAAAAAATGATTTACACCTAAAGCCACACTTTAAGGTTGTTAGATTATATATATATGTACTAGAAATTTAATACGTGCGTTGCACGTGTGTTTGATTTAACATAAATATTATTAAAATTTAAGTTATAATTTAGTTAATTGTAAGGTAAACTAAAAAAGATAGTTTTTTATTTTTTTAATTTTAAATTTAGTATATGGTAAGATAATTATTAATTAACTAAAAAAGATAATAGTTATATTACAAGATAAAATTAATATACAATTTTAGAATTACAAAAAGCGAAATATTTAAGTTATGTCCGAGCTTGAACTAAATTAACGTCATGTGGTCAACCACATTCTATTTTTTTTTTAATTTTACTATCCTACTTTTTTTTATTTAAAATAAAATAGATTGTGGTTGGTATTGGACTACATGTATGAGTCATGCCCGAACATGATTAGAAATGGGCATTATGGTGAGATCCGTTAAGAAGAGGAATAAAATAATAAAAGAAAAAAGAAAAAAAGGGAACGAATTTGCCAGCTAAGGAAAATAAAAGGGTACAAGTGTGAGTTTGAGGGGAGAGACAGAAAACGTCGTAGAAAAGGGGAGATGGAATCGTGTTTTGGTTTAGGGTTCACAACGAAGAAGGGACATGGTGAAATTAGAAGGAAAAGGCGATGAGTTTCTCATGGGATTGAAGTAGGGCTGAAAATCAAGATCTCCCCTAAGGTAAGTGTGGATTTTTGGGTGATTTTTAATTCGAAGAAGTTTTCTCCTAAGTGTAGGCTATGGTGGCCGATTAATTTTGTGCAAGAAATGCTGGATTAAAGTTTTTATTTAGCTTTAAAGGGCGTGGGAGATGTAAGAAGAGGATGCTAGAAAGTGGTTGTGGGTTTAAGCCTATAGATGACATTCAATTACTAATTGTTAAACTGAGAAAGAGTGGTGAATGTAAGTTCGTTTGCTTTGTTTTTGGAGTGATTGCGATTGTATTAGATGGCTATTTTGCTACCAAAATGACTATGTAGGAGGCGTCGTTGACGAGGGTGAGGATAGAGGAATGTCACTTGAATTTTTTACGGGAAAGCAAGTTGATGTGTGGGGTTGTTTTTAATAATTTTCTATTAACCTATAATATTATTAGGTTGCGGTCCTTATGGAACTAATGTTGTATTATGGCAGGTCCAATGTGACGAACAATGTCAGGGCGCATAAAAGGACTTAATATACGTTTTGAGATCACGGTATAGGAATGTGATATAGATGATTGCTTCTATTTTATTTTATTTAAATTATAGGCGTGTGAAACATATGGTGGTTAGTGCTTAGTGCTGGAGGTCGTCTTGTTTTCTTTTGGAATCAAAAGGGCTAGTTTTGGGTTGTAAATTGAATATTTTGGCACCTAAATAAAGCTTGGAGATTCATTACACGTGATTTTTTTTGCACCCTGGTTAGGGGTGTACAATTATTATCCATTTTTAGATTTTTTTTTTCTTATTCACGTGTATTCATACTTGAAGCAGATTATCCTACACACAATGACCAATAGGTCATGAGTTTAAATCCCTCACCCTCAAATTGACGTAGTCTAAAAAAAATGTGTATTCATACTTGTTCTTACGTTTAGTCTTCAATAATTTTTAAGAAATTTTAATTTAGTACTTATTATTAATTATTGAAGAATTAAATACAATATATAAATATACAATGAAATTAACATTTTTATTGATTATTATTTTTTTTTTCACATTCTCACACTATATAACTTATTCTTAGGTTTTAGTTTTAATACAAACTCATTATTATTTTTTGATAAGTGGAAGTTATATTACTTATCTAATTTAACTTCTAAAATTTTTGAGTTTACATATTTACTTATTTTAATAGTGAAATTTTCATATTATTTGGGAGTAATAGTGTCTTATTTGTAAGGTTTGTTGGTTCCCTCCCCCGATTTGTATTAAAAAATGATGAAATTTTAAAAGTTTTTTAACATCAAATTTCTACCATTATATATTTATATTTTCTTGAACTTTTTTTTTTTACAAATATTCTCAAAAAAAAAAAAGAAAAATCAAATTATTATTATTCTTTAAATTTACATTATTTTATATTTGTTTTGGTTTGTGTTAACCAAAGTTACATTATGTTATACTCAATAAAAAAAATAGTTTATAAATTTATTTTCAATTTTTTTCCAAATACATTCCAGAAAATATTTTATCTAAAATAACAATACGTTAATTGTTGTTAAAAAAAAAACAATGGTAATAGAAAAAAAAAAAAAAACTAAATCTCTTATATCTACATTTTCCATTCACATTGATAATTTGTCAATCAAATACAATGTTAGTGACTTCATCGAAATAAAATTATAAGGTGACAAAATTGATCCAATATATTGATTCCGATTATACGTGTATCACTTGTAACTTAACACCAAAATCTTCATTTCAGAAAGAAAAAAAAAATCAAAATCTTAAAATATTTTGAAAATCAAGGAACCTTCGAGAACAATGAAAATTAAGCAATTCAAGTAAAGAAAAAAAATATAGTTCCTAAAATTGGTGAAGAAGTGAAAGAAAATAAAGAAAAGATGTAGATTTTAAGGTTGGTGTAGAAAATAGATGAAATACATCGTATTTGTAGCTAAAAATTGAGAGGTTCCTTTCTTTTTAAATTCCAAAACACATAAAATTTATTTATTTCATTATGAGATATAATTAATATAAAAAATTAAATGACAATAAATCTATTTATATTTCGAGGAGATTTATACAGTAATTATTGTTTTAATTTGGATCCTTTATTTACTATTTAAATTATAATATATTTATATATAATGATAAATGGAACACATCCATCACTTATTTTTAAAAATTTTAATAATTTTTAAAAATAATTTTGTTATATCTTAATTAATAACGGGGCATGCTTGAAGTTATAAGAAATCATTTAAATAAAATAGTTTTAAAATGATTCCTTCTATTAAACTACATTTTAAGATATTTAGAAGTGAGATGGAATAAATAGTAAAAAAAAATAGATTCTCAAACCTTTTTTTTAAGGAAAAAAGATTCTCAAACTACACTTCATAATTTGACAAATAAATATTGTTACATAACTACATCACATTTGAATTGACAAATAAATATTGTTACATAACGTCATCACATTTGAATTGACAAATAAATAAAGCCACAAGGTAAATTGATAGTGATTTCATACTTATATATCGAACAAATTATTTCAATATTAAAGAGGGTTTAAAAATAGTTGGGTGAAATTAGTAATAGCTTCTTCAATTCTCTAAATTAATTTTATTATAATAAAGCAAAAATCAAATGTTAAGGGAATAAATGGCAAACCTCAAGTTTTTTTTAAAAAAAAAAAACTAAAAAAGACTTTGATTTTTTACTCGTTTATTTTATATTATAAATTATATTTTAATAATACATGTTTAGTGAAATAAATAAAAGAAATCTTTTAAATTCTTAATAAGAATATAAAATCAAATATATTTATATAGTATAAATAAAATTTAAAAATTATTATAGCAAACACAAATTTCGTAAAATTATTGTAGTTAAAAATGCTAAATACATATATAAAATATGACACGCGAATGAATTTTAAAAGTATTTGCGCTTACCTTCCTATAACATTATAAATCATCTTCAATTTTCTTTTATCACATCTTCAAGTTTTGTCTTAACCTACAAATGATCAAGCTTGCAGCAAAAATAAAATAAAATAAAATAAAAAACAAAAACAAAAAAATCAAAAAACAAAAAACAAAATAAAAACAAAAACAAAATAACAAAGGTTAGATTAAGCAACCAAAAAAACAAAAGCCAAAAAATAATAATGAGACAAAACAACAATATATAAACATAAAAAGTAAAAGTAAGAAAAAGGTCAATTGTATGCAAAAAAGAATTTGAAATATAGCTCTATATATAACTAGAAAGAAAATTACAAAACCTTTAAAATTCAATACTAAAGAAAATTAAAGCAAAACTCATAAACTTTTCAAATTCTAATACTCATTAACTCACTGTAAAGATAATCTGATATAGAACATTAAAAACAGTTTAAGAAATTCAATTAATGTACTATTCAGTGGGTGGAGATATAGAATTAAAAAAAAAAAAAAAAAAAGGATTAGTGGGTTAGTTGTTTTTTTTTTATAAAAAAAAGAATGACATAAGAAAAACTCATAAACTTTCTAAATTATAAGAAGAGAATTAAAGTGTAATAATAATATGATAAACAACATTAAAAACATTTAAGAAATACAATTAATGTACTACTTAGTGGGTGGGGATATAGAATTAAACAAACAAAAAATATGTGGGTTTGTTGTTTTTTTAAGAAGAGACATGTTTGTAGATATATAATATAGCTTACAGGCAAAATTGTCTAAAAATGATTATTTTCTTAAGCCACATTTTAAGGTAGTAGGATAATATATATATATATATATATATATATAGTTAATTAAGATATTAAAATTTTGTTTCAAAATCCTAACACTAAATTGTAAAAGAAAACTTGTGCATTCTTAACTTATGAATTATTTTTATACCATTATTAATTGTTTAGTTAATTGATTTGATAGTTTGATGATTAAAATTAGTTTCTTAATATTATTTTCCTAATTGTTCTTTATCATTTTTATCTTTGTTTTTCAATACATAGAAGGCCATTGAATATTGACTTCAACCAACTAATATTTGTTGGGTGGTTGTAATGTTAGCCATCAGCGTATGTAAGAATTCGAAAGCATCATTTCAAGAATTTAATCTTTTTTCTTTAAATAACTATTTTTTATTTAGAATATTTTTTTAGTGTTGATAGGTCAAAAACATATTATTCAAATCATGTTTTAACATTTTTTTATCCATAACTTAATGCCATGATAACAATTTTTGAAAAGCGAAAGGTATTTTAGAAACTTTTGTAAAGTTAAGAGATATTTTTTAAACAAAATGCTAATAGTTTTCGTTCAAATTTAACGTCAAGAGATTTTTTTTTTAACTTTTATTAAAATTTAAGAAAAATTTTAAAACTTTTCGAAGTTCAATGACATAATTGACATAAACTCTATTATTCACGGATATTTTTTTTATAATTTACTCGTATTTGTATATTGTCTTCTTTTCAATAATATTTGACAGTCAACGATTTTGGTCATAATTACATATTTCATACCAATTGAATTTTATTATTTTAATTTAATTATGTAATTTAAAGGTTATTATTTTAAAATATTAGTTTTAAAATTATTTGATTAAATATTATAATTTTAATGAGTTGAATGAAGAGGAGAATTACACATCAAAATGAAGAGGAGAATTATGCTCACAAAACTACAAGGAAACAACAATATCATGAAAATTAAAGCCTATACTATGAAAGCGTGATAAAAGGGGTCTAATAAGTCATGCAAGCACACACTAGACAAGTATAACCGTGACATACGAGACGTGATGATCACGGGCTTGCAATCACAGGCATCGGGTAAGCGCGTTCTGAGCTACTCGTGTGACGAACCACCTCATCGGGTAAGCTCGAAAGGAGTATTTATTTAAAAGAAAAAGGGGTCTTCTTGGGGTTTAAGTTTAAATGTTATGGTTAATTTAATAAACTTAAACAAAGTGGGGGTTCAAATTAATAACTTTGAGTAATGAGGGTTCAATTGAGAATTGATTACAATTTGGAGGGTCACTTTGCAAATAGCCCAAAATAAGAGTCCGAGATACTTTTCCCCAACTCTCTATTCGTTTTCCTTGTATTGAGATTGCAAAATCTCCTTTATGAAGAACGACACCCACACACAATTTTATAAATCTTTTTTTCGAAGATTTCCATTTGATTTCTCGTCTTCTCAAATTCTTCCCCTACCTTAATCGAATGAGTGTGTGTACGTGACCTGCTATTTCCGATGCGATTATATATAATTAATGAATGAATTCTAAGCTTAAACCTATTGCTAAGTATCGACTTTAGAAATGTTCTCACGCAAGTATACGCAACAAGAAATTCAACAAGTGATAAGTAGGATTTTATTTATCGTTCTTCAAAGGAATTGATGTCTAGAATTGATTTTACTAACTTAAGAGTTATGTGAATATGTAAAAAGGATTGTTGGTGATTGTTTGGGTTTTTAAGACTTTAAATGTAACGTAAATAATCGTAGGTCAAAATGCAGATGCAGAGGATGCTGAACATGCGATAATGGTAAATTAGATTTCATGCTTTTCTATTCTAATAAGTACTTTCGCACTCATTGATTTATGCAAACCTAGCTTTCGCTGTGGTTCTTCATACTTAACTCCGGGCGACGCATGCGATAGTAGGGTTATTCCTAACTCCTTTACTAATGTGAGAGACCTCGCATCAAACCTATCATAACATACAGGATCTTCCATCAGTTCCCTCTTCCGAGTTCACTGATGGCTAGCATACGTGGGTAGCTAGTCAACGCATACTTAAAATAAATTGTAGTAGTATAAATCTAACTACCCATAATCCTAACATGTATTCTACGTACGATTCTTACCAATGCTTCTAAACTAATGCAACATAGACATGAGTAACAAGTGATAATAAAAATTCTGAAATATCATTACTAAAAGTTGCTACAAATCTATAAACTACTCCTAACTACAAAGAAATAAACAAGGAAGTGGTGCAGCTGTTGAAGATGGGCAGACTCCTTGCCAATGGATTCTACGGACACCGTCCAGTTGCCTTCTTTTCCTGGAGACTATCCCTAGCGAATTGGCTTCTAGCCAACCGACTAGATCCCTAGGTGATTTACTTGACTAGCAAGTTCGAATGAGCTGGAATATCTTCATAAATGCTGGGATCTTCTGATTATTACTAGAATTTCTTAATTAACGCCAGATTTAATAGTTTGATTGATCTTCTATTCTTTCCTTGTTGGCTTGTTTCTTCGAGCGTGGTTGTCTTATGAATGTGTTATGTGCTTTTCCCTCTCCCTGTTCGCATCAAGTTCGTTCTCCAGCATACTAGTTTCGCTTTCCTGTAATGTATAACATTTATTAGTGTAATTTATTTATTCTTTTACTTTAAAAAGCAATGCTTGCCTTTCTTGTGCTTAATAATGGATGCGTGCGACTACTAATGATTTTACTCACAATATGCTCTTAACAATTTAATTTTCCCCTCTGAACCTTAGTAAAATGTAGAATAAAGTAGTCTAAATTATGCTCTATTTGAGAGCTATCAAACCCCTAAACTTGAATCATTCATTGTCCCGAGCAATGCGTGGTCTACATATTAGCATTTTTGTTCTTTTAAACCAATTTTCTCCTTTTAAACTCAACTCTAGAAGGTCTTTGATGACTCTCAAATAGAGTCAGAATTCAGGATAATTTTAGATCATTGTGTGCGATTGTTATGTAAGATTCAATTCGAGCATGGTAAAAATAAAGAGAAAAAGGTGTAGTTTGCTAATGCTTACGAGATATGATTTATAACACTTAAAATGAAGGAATTAGCACACTTAACGCATATTTAGCAAGGCTTATGCTGATTAACCATTTTTGCAAGAAATTATATTTGCGAAGCAGTGCAAAGAAAATTTGAGACACGCGATTGCGAGCAAGTCATGCTCGGGAGAGAGAAATGCCAAAGCACTACAAGCGCAATAAGGAAAGAATCAATTAGAAGCAAGAAGTTGACTAACCAGACACTACGAGACAGATTGCAGAAATCAAGAGATTCTTACCTTAGACAAATGAAAACACAATTGGCAAGTTTAAACAAGGAAAAATGTCGCGTTGATTGATTCGTGCCTATTCTGGAATATTCTGAGAGTTGACAAATAAGCTTATAAAATGCGATCTCTGTAATAAATTGAAAGAGAGAGAGAGTCTGGAGATTAGAAACTGAGAGTTATTGTTTTTCTTTATTTTCTTTAATATCATCTTCAGTATGTTTTCCATTTCACATTCTTTGTTCTTTGTCTGTATGATGAACTAATTTTATTATGGAAACGCTAGGAAAAAGTGGAGTAGTTGTAACATGCATTAAGAAGAAATATGAAGGTTTAACTGATGCATGTTAACTAGGAGCAAATCTCAACAGTAAGTGTCGACCAGCCATCCACAAGAACTAATAGGTTGTAAATCGGAAGAGGAAATAACCTAAGTCTAGTTAGATGTTCACGTAACGGCCTTGGTTTTCATCCTGGTTCCCCAGGTCTGTTTCTTAGTTGTTTTGGTTGTTTCGTTGGGACGTTAAAGCAGTTTTAGCCTTCAGGGGCATTTTGGTAATTTTACCCCTAGGGTTAATTTGGTAGTTTGTTGAGTTTAGGGTCGTTCTTGCTTTTGCTGAGACCAGGGCTGTTTTTGTGTTTTGCAGGGCTTCAGGGTTAGTTTTGTAGTTTGGAGGTTGAGGTTGTTTGGGTTAAAAAGGGGGTTTTGTTTTAATTAAATGAAAAAGGAAAGGAAAAGGTTTTGAGTGTTTTTTATCAATCAAAAGAGCCTGAGAGTTTCAAACCTCTCCTTCCCCTCAATCGATTTCCTAAGCCTTCTCTCATTCTTGGTCGCCGCGAGCATCACCGCCGAGATCACCATCCCATCGTAGCCCTAGCCACACCGTGTCGCTTGCCATCACTGCCCATCCCCTTGTCGAGGCCTGCCGGGCCTTACTGATCGTAAGCGATCGCAGCCGTATGCCTTGCTCGTAGCCTCACAATCACACTCGCAGCATACACGTCGATCCATTCCAGTCGAGCAGCAGCCTTGCCGTCCCGCACGGCCCTTACACTTCGCCCAATTCACTTTTCGCCTCGCCATCGCCAAGGCCTTGTGCACGCACCAGCCGTTGCTGCCGTGTTCTCACCGTGCAGCCCTTCACGCAGCGACACGCCCTCACTATGCCGCAAGCACTAGCCCACTCATGCCCGTAGCAAGCCCAGCCATAGCCTCGCCCTTGCTGTACAGCACGCACCAGCCTACTCACGCCCGCAACAAGCCCTAGCCGCACAGCACTGCACAGCCTGCCCTTGCCCTTGCTGAGCCTGTCATTCGGTTGGGTACCCTCTGATCCTTTGCGTTCCTTGGTTTTTAGTAGGCTGTTTAGATTTCATTTAATTATTATTATTGCTGCTAGGTTGTGTTTGTACGTGTTGGTGTCTGTAGCTTAAGGAGCCAATTTTGACTGTTCTGTTTATTCAAGTAAGGATTCCTTATCGTGGTTGTGTGGACCCTGCGTTTGACATTGATTGTATCCTGGTTGTGTGTTACCGCTTAATGATCACATGTTAGTGGATAGGCTTCTGCTTATTTGTTACGGCTTACTAAACATGTTAGCGGATAGGTTGTTGTTGCTCGTTACTGTTTATGATTTGCTGTTAGTGGATAAATTCTTATTTGCAGGTTTACTGTAGTTTGAGCATGTGCTAGTGAATATGTGTTTGCATGTTGGTTTTCTAATGTATGAACATGTGCTAGTGGATAGAACTGTTGTAACTTGTCTGATAGGACCTGACATGTAGATCTTTGTACCCTGTATTGTGCTATTTCTATTGCAGTGGCTATTATGATATATAATTGTTGGTATTCTAAATGATTTAATGTGCAATGCTATTGTTAGAACTCTGTTAGCTCTAGGGTGCAATCTTCTTAGCTAGCTTCTGTTAGGTTGTCATCATCTAGAGGATGAGAGTGGACCAACGTACGTGTCCCCACCGGTCGGGTTTTATGAGGACAGATTCCTCACCCCTGGCAGCCGGGCGTGGAGTAGCTACCATCCCGACAAAAGCCTAGTCTATGGCCTACTAGAGTGGAGTCTTTTCCTTGGTGAAAGCCTACCTTGGGACGTCCTTAGCTTCAGGTGGTGGTGTGTACAGGCTACCACAGTAGGGTGCCAAGGGCCTCCCACCTGCTGTGGATTAGTGAACACCTTTATGAGTCTTAGGCATGCATACCTGGACCAGCATAGTTTATGTAGGCCTACATATATCCAGTTTGCAGTAGCATACGCTGTGCACATATGTGTATTAGATGGCGGGAAGAGAGCTTCATTGGGCTAGTGTATCGGTACACCCTCCCATTCAGTTTAGAGCTAGACACTTGGGTACTCTTCCAAGTGTCCAGGTTAGCATAGAGAGCTGATCACCTTAGCCGAGGGTTAGAAACTCTCGAGGTTCTGGAGTTATGTTGTTAACTCACTCTGCGATCCGATGTGGATCCCTTAGCCGAGAGTTTGAGACTCTTGAGGTTTAAGCTTATTGTGGTTGGACTTGTTGTGAGATTGTCTGCTGAGTTGTTTGACTTGCTTGTATGCTAAGATGCTAGATGATGTGACTTGCGTACTATACTCCGACTGGAGATTCTTACTGAGTGCCTTTGTACTTACCCGTATTTCTATGGTTTTCCACCAGGAAACTTGGGACAGCTAGAGGAGGAGTTGATGAATCATGGAAGTCTGTTGCAGTCTTTCTTCATTTATTTATTGATTCAGCATGTCGGCTAGTTTTTTTGGATTATTTTTAGAACTGTTTTAATAAACTCTAGCCAGAGGATTGAACTATATTTTGAGTTATTTTTACAAGATCTTGTTTTCGTTTAAATGACTGAAGTTTTCGGTTTATCAGTTGTTTCCTATTTGTAACTGTATTTAAATTTATGCATGCTGAGTAAGAACCGGGTTTAGGACCGTTTTAGAGTCGGGTTTTTACAGTTGGTATCAGAGCTCAGAGTCATAGATTATGTAAACAAACCTACTGAGTTAAGTCGTTGTCCCCATGATCATCAGCACTCCAACAACCGTCAGGTATGTCGAAAGTTAATTGTTTTAAGGGTTTTATTTATAGTACTTGCATCTAGCATACATGTCTTAACTTGTTGTTGGTAGTGTTGGTCTGAGCAGGGACTAACTCAGTGTGGTTTGGGTGTAGATTGTGAGAGATGCCGATTACACGTAGTAGAGCTAGGACGTCAAGCACTGCCAACATAGGAGTTGGAGCTGAGCCAGTGATTGAGGAGACCACGTCCCGAGTTAATTTGACTGCCAGGCCACCTTTGGCCCCGACTGTTGTCTTACTGAGAGAAGGAGTAGAGACTATCTATTTCAGAGTGCCGCTCCTGTAGCGAAGTTTGCTGTGGGCATGTGTGAGATGGTTACGGGCATGTTTGCCGAATAGAGAGCTGAGACTCAAGCACTTTTGGCAGCAAAGCAAGCAAAGACCCGGGCATAGATGGCCCAGTTTGCATAGATGTTCCAGCAGGTACTGCCAGAGGTTCATGTATCGCCACCTAGTGGCGCAGCAGTTCCTCCAGTAGGCCAGAGAGTGCCTCCAGCTCTGCTAGCTCAGTAGGACCCCGTTGTTGAGCCAGATATTCCTGAGGGTGCCACCGAGGGTGGCAAGTGGCTCAAGGATTTTATGAAATGGAAGCCTAGAGAGTTTGCTGCATCCGAGAACCCATTGGAAGCAGCAAAGTGGCTAGCCCACCTGGAGTATATCTTCCGAGTTATGGGTTGCCCAAATGTGCAGAGGTCGAGTTGTGTATCACACGTATTGACAGTGACAGACATTTGGTGGTGGCATTCCACTGATGGGGCCAGACCTGTAGGGTCCCCACCAGCCACTTGGGAGTTCTTCAAGACCGAGTTCAGGACTCAGTACATTAGTGAAGAAGCCCAGCAAGAGATGGTAGAGGCTTTTACAAATCTGAAACATTGTGATGACACCATTGCCGGGTATGAGAAGAGATTTTCAGAGCACAGTTATTTTACCTCAGAATTGATTGCTATAGAGGAACTAAAGATAAAGAAATTTGTTGGAGGACTTAGGATGGAGGTTTCTTAGAATGTTCGAGCACTCGCTCCAGAGACTTATGCCAGAGCCGTGGCTTTGGCCAAGACTTACAATAGAAAGTATTCGGTAGTGAAAACCCCGACAGTAGTAGTTCATAGTGTGACAATTAGTTCAGGGCAGAAAAGAAAGTTTGAGCCTAGGACTTCCTGGCAGGGAGGTCAGCAGCAGCGCCGTTAGGGCCAGCACCAAGGCAGAGATCAGACACGAAAGCAGAGTCGTCAACAAGGCACAGTTAGACAGCTGCCTCAGTTCAGGACTTGTGGCAGAGCTCATTATGGTCTGTGTGGAGCATCTCCCAGAGCATGTTACAAGTGTGGTAAGGAGGGGCACATTACCAGAGTGTGCCCACAGGTTAGAACAAATAATAGACGGGCTCAGCAGTAGGGCCGTGTGTTTGCCACGACTCGGTAAGAGGCCGAGAGGACGTCACAGGTACCTTACTTATTTTGGGTCATTATGCATTTGTGTTATTTGATTCGGGCTCGACCCATTCGTTTACCTCTGCATCGTTTGTTAGAAAAGCTTGTTTGGAACTAAAACCTCTAGGGTTTGTGTGTGGTGACTCATTCTGGAGTTAGCATGCTTGCTAGTGAGAAAGTTAGAGACGGCTGGATTTTGGTAGCCGGAGAGCTTCTAGTAGCTACCCTTATAGTCTTGCCTATGGGCGGTTTTTATGTGATTCTTGGTATGGAGTGGTTAGCGGAGAACCACGCGTTGATTGATTGTCGCCAGAAAGAAGTCGTTTTCAGGCTGCCCAAGAAGTAAAATTTCAAGTTTCGCGGTGTCTAGAGTGGAGTGTGTCTGCCATTGATTTCTGCATTGAAAGCTCGTCGTTTGTTAGCTCGAGGAGCTTGGAGTTATTTGGCAAAGATGTCTGGAGAAGGTTGCCCTTCGTTGACTATTGAGTAAGTACCAGTGGTTCAGGAGTTTGTAGATGTGTTTCCTAAGGAATTGTCGGGTTTACCCCCATAGAGAGAGGTTGACTTCACTATTGAGCTTGAGCTGGGGACTCTCTCCATCTCGAAGGCGCTATACCATATTGCGCCAGCAGAACTGAAGGAGTTGTAGGTGCAGTTACAGGAGATGTTAGACAGAGGGTCCATCTGTCTTAGTGTGTCCCAATGGGGAGCGCCTGTTTTGTTTGTAAAGAAGAAGGATGGTTCGATGCACCTTTGCATAGATTATCGGGAGGTGAACAAAGTTACAGTGAAGAACAAGTACTTGTTGCCTACATTAATGATTTGTTTGATCAGCTTCAGGGAGCTTCTGTGTTCTCTAAGATAGATTTGAGGTCTGGTTATGATCAGTGAGGATCAAGAATGCAGACATTCCCAAGGCAACTTCCAGGTTGCGGTATGGTTACTACGAGTTTGTGGTCATGTCCTTCGGGCTGACCAATGCTCCAGCAGCATTTATGGATATGATGGATAGAGTGTTTAAGGCATTTTAGGACAGTTTCGTCATCGTGTTCATAGATGTAAGAACCCAACTCTAAAACAGTCTTAAACATGGTTCTTACTCAGCATACATGCATATAAGGTATTTAAAAACAATAATGACCTATCTATAAATAAATCCTTTAAAATATAAGTTCCAAGGCATAAATCCAGTTAAAACAAAACAAGATCCGACCTAGTAATTTATTAAAACATCCACAAAACAACAAAATAACATTATGCAAAATTCCCTACGGACTCCATGTCCAACTACATTATTTAACAATTAAGACATTAAAAATAGAGTGATGCCGGTAGCTCCCATGGTCATTCAGCTCCTCTGCTAGCCATCTCAATGCTGTCCCAAGTTACCTGGTGGAAAAACCACAAAAAATAAGGGTGAGTACAAAGGAACTCAGTAAGAATCCCCAACCGGGATACAGTACGAAACAACAAATCATCTAGCATCCTAGTATACATGCAAACAGTTACCAACACATAAACTTTGCCTTGTGATCTCAACATAACTCAAGAGTTCTCAGGAGTCTCCTACTCATGGCCTAATGATCAGCTCTCTAAACTGATCCCGATCTGTTATACTCAAGGGTCTCTTACTCTGGACCAAATGACCAGCTCAAAAACTGATCCCAAACAGATAATCCTCGAGAGTCTCATACCCTCAGCCAAGTGACCAGATCTCAAAACTGATCCTGATCAACTATCTTAGCTGATCCTAGGACATCCGAGAGAGTACCCGATGTCTGGCTCTAAATTGGAATGAAAGTGCTGTACTAACGACATTAGCACGAGGGAGCTCTCCTCCCGATGCCTAATGCGTATCCATGCACACTGCATGCTGCTGTAAACTGTGCAAATGTGGAGGCTTAGGGATAAACTACGTTAGTCTAGGCATGCATGCCTAATGACTCGGAAGTGGTGTCACTGATCTACAGTAGTTCGAGGCCGTCGGCACTTAGCTATAGCAGCCTGAATATCATCGAACGCCTGAAGCTAAGAACCGTCAAAGGCAGGCTTGCACCATTGGAGGGGTTCTGTTCTAGCAGGCTACAGACTAGGCTTATGCCGTTGTAGTGAGCTAGACCACACCCAGCTATCGGGGGTGGGATCCTATCCTCGTTGGTTCCGACTTGTGAGGATAAAGTACGTTATGTCCTCTCTCAACCTCTGGATGAAGACAACCTAACCAAAGCTAGCTAAGAATACACATACTCGTTTTCTGACAGATCAATACATGCTCAACAACAGAAACAACCTAGCATGGCACTACAAGCTTAACAACAGGAATCACAACGCATGCTGGAAAGAACAAACCTAGCATGGTATTAACATGTAGAAATAGGAAACAACACATGCTAGCAGGAAACAGAACAGTATACAATCCTATCCACTAACATGCTCGTAAACAGTAAACAGGTAACAGAATACAATCAATGAATATTTCGCAGGGCCCATACAACCCCGGTAAGAAATCCTTACCTGAAAGATGGAAAAAGAAAATAATAGATAATTGCTCCTAGAGCTGCAGAACCAACAAATAAACAACCTAGACATAGTAAACACAAACAAATAATTAATAACTAAGCGGCTAAACAACTAGGCAACCAAACCCTCAAGGCTTGGGAGAAATTACCCAAAACTGAGAAGAACAGGCTCGGCAGCAATGCCTCGGGGAAGGCGAAGGCGAATCCTCACGATAGGGTGACGTGGAGCGAAGTCGGCAAGGCATGGCTGCGTGCTGGATAGTGAACCTATGCGGCTGGACTCGGTGAGCTACTAGCAAGGCTTCGCGTTGGAGGCATGAAGCGACAACGATGCCGGCGATCGAGGCGATGGCGAGGCTGATGTGGCACAGGGCTACGTTCGCTGGTACGTGGGCGTGCTCGCGATGGAGAGCGGTGCAGCAATCTGGCGATGCGGCTGGCTTACGACACGGTGTGGGAATGTAAGACTCGACAGTGCTGTGTGGAGCGAGGATTGACAAATGGCGATAGCGATCCGTGAGCTACGATGGTGATGCTCGACGAAGAGGGGTTCGTCAAGGGTGAGGAGGTCAGCGAAGGAATGAAGTGATCTCGGTGAGAGCTTGAGGTCTCGACAAAAGAAGAGAAGAAGAAAGAAAGGAAGAAAGAAATGAGGAAATTGCTCTTAAATATGGAGCCTCTGCGCCACGTGTCGAACTCTCCCAGAACCAACCAGCTTTCGAGCCCTGGCTAAGGCAACTTAAACCAATATTTTCTCATTTTTCTCTTTTAACTTCTTTTAACCAAAACAACCCCCAACCTCCAAAAGTAACTAACCCACAAGTCCTATAAATTACAAAAACAACCCTGTCTCTGTCAAAAGCAAGAACGACCCTAAAAGTCGATAAATTTTCAAACTACCCCTAGGGGTAAAATGACTAAAATACCCTTAGGCTAGAACTGCCCTAACGGCCCAACGAAACAATTGAAAAAGAAGAGAATCATGCCTGGGGATCGGAATGGAAAACTGGGCCGTTACAATACTCCCTCCTTTTATGACTTTCGTCCCCAAAAGTCTTTAAGGCTGAAACAACTCCAGATAATAAGTCCTCATCTCATTTTCCAACTCTCAGGTTGCTTCCTCGACTTTCTGACATTTCCACTAAACCTTAACCAAACTGATCTCTCGATTACGCAAGGTCTTGCGCTCCTAGGCTAAAATTTGCACAGGCTTCTCCTCAAAGCTCAAATCCTTGTTCAGCTCTAACGGCTCATAATCCACAACGTGAGAAGGGTCTGCCACATACTGACATAACATCGACATGTGGAAAACATTATGAACAGCTGCCAAAGACGGGGGTAAATCTAAAAGGTAAGCCACTAGACCGATCTACTCAAGGATCTCAAAGGGTCCTACAAACCTGGGACTCAACTTTCCCCGCTTACCGAACCTCCACACACCACGCATCAGTGCCACTTTTAGAAATACATGCTGAGAAAACCTCGAATTCTAAGTCTTTGCACCGAACATCGGTATAGCTTTTCTGTCTACTTTGTGTTATCAACATACGGGCCCTGATCTTCTGTACAGCGTCGTTAGTCATTTGAAACAACTCGGGACCCAAAACCTATCGGTCATCAACGTCTTCCTAGAATACTGGAGATCTGCAACGCTTACCATACATGGCCTCAAACGGAGCCATCTGAATCGTAGACTGATAACTATTATTATACGCGAACTCCATCAAATACAGATATCGATCCCAACTACCGGGGAAATTCAACACGCAGGCTTGCAACATATCCTCTAAAATCTAGTTCACCCTCTCTGTCTGGCCATCTGTCTGAGGATGAAAAGCGATACTGAAGCTGCACTCGGTTTCCAACCCCTTTTGGAGAGCTCTCTAGAAGCGAGTAGTGAATCGAGAGTCTCGGTCTGAAATAATCCTCACCGGTACACCATGGTACCGAACGATCTGATCCAAAAATAACTGTGTCCACTACTCCACAGTATAGTTAACTCTACCGGGGATGAAGTGTGAACTCTTAGTCAGCCGATCCACAATAACCCAGATCTGAGTAAACCCTCTCGGTGTCCTCGGCAACCCAGAAATAAATTCCATCAAAATCACTTCCCATTTCCACTGAGGTACACTCAACGACTTCAACAAACCTATCAGTTTTTGTCTGGGAGCCTTCACTTACTGACAAGTGAGACACTGGCTAACAAACTTAGCAATATCTCGTTTCATACCCATCCACCAGAACGTCTGCTTGAGATCCTAATACATCTTGGTACCCCCTAAGTGCCAAGTAAACGGGGAACTATGAGCCTCAGAAAGTAACTAAGCTCGCAGTCCAGCATCAGCTGGAACACACAACCTACCTCTGTACCTCAAACCTCCGTCTGGTGCTAGAATAAAGTCAAAATCTCCATCCTCTTGAACTTTCTCAATCAACCTTTTCATCTTGGGATCACTTAGTTGGACATCAATGATCCTTTGCTTAATCGACGGTTGAACTGTCAACTGGGCTACCCTAGCGGTAACCTCTCCCAACAACACTGTAATACCGGCTCGCTCGAACTCTTTCTGTAAATGAATCTGAGAACTCAATGAAGCTGCGGAGTGCAATATCTTTCTACTCAGTGCATCAGTCACAACGTTGGCCTTTCCTAGGTGATACAAAATCTCACAGTCGTAGTCCATGACTAGCTTGAGCTACCTCCTTTGTCTCATGTTTAACTCCTTCTGAGTGAAGAAGTACTTAAGGCTCTGGTGATCTGTAAACAACTGAATCCTCTTACCATACAGGTAATGTCTCCAAATTTTCAAAGCAAACACAACAGCTGCTACCTCTATGTCATGGGCCAGGTAGTTTTTCTTATAGGGCTTCAGCTGTCGGGAAGCATAGGTAATCACCTTGCCATGCTGCATCAGAACATAACCCAAACCAAACTTGGAAGCGTCACTACACTACAAAGCCACCTATTCCCTCAAGAATTGACAACACTGGGTCGACGTAAAACTGTGCTTCAACAAAGTAAAACTCTCTTTGCAACTAGCGTCCCAAACGAACTCAACACCTTTCCTCGTCAAACGAGTAAGGGGTGCTGCTTTAACGAAAAAGTCCTTGACGAACCGTCGATAGTAACTTGCCAAACCCAAAAAGCTATGAATCTCTGTGACCGTAGTTGGTCTGGCCCACGAACTCACTGCCTCAATCTTGGTGGGGTCCACTGCAATGCCATCTTTAGAAATAACGTGTCCAAGGAAAGCTATTTGCTCTAACCAGAAATCACACTTGGAGAACTTGGCATACGAATGGTTTTCTCTCAAAGCTGTCAAAACTTGTATCAGGTGCGAAGCATGGTCCTCTCTAGTCCTTGGGTAAATCAAAATATCGTCTATGAACACGATGACGAAGCTGTCCAAGAATGCCTTGAACACCATTTTCCCCCCCGTCCCTAGCCCCATTAGCCCACGGGGAATCGGGTAAGGTAATTGCGTATGCTTCTTGTTAGCTGAAGCCCTATGAGTAGAATTATCCGACTCACGATATGGAGTTGGCAGCGATAGTCTTTGCACTGAAAATTTGGAGGCATTACTTGTACGGTGAAAAGATTCAGATGTTCAAGGACCATCAGAGTCTCAAATACTTATTCACTCAGAAGGAGTTAAACATGAGGCAGAGGAGATGGCTTGAGTTGGTAAAAGATTATGACTGCAAGATCTTTTACCATCCGGGTAAGGCCAATGTTGTGGCTGATGCCTTGAGCAGAAAGATGTCGCATTTTACAGCTTTGTTAAGTTCCCAGCTTCCATTGCGGAAAGAGTTTGAGCGAGCTGGTATAATAGTGTTATTGGGCGAGGTTACCGCTAGGGTAGCCCAGTTGACTGTTCAGCCTTCGATCAGGCAGAGGATTATTGATGGCCAGCTAAGTGATCCCGAGTTGAGCAGATTGATTGCCAGGGTTCAGAAAGATGGAGATTTTGATTTTATGGTAGCACCAGATGGTGGTTTGAGATTCAGAGGACCTCTTTGTGTGCCAGCAGCGTTGGACAGCGAGCTAAGTTACTTACTGAGGCTCACAGTTCCCCGTTTACTTGGCACTCAGAGGGTACTAAGATGTATCAGGATCTTAAATAAACCTTTTGGTTGAGCAACATGAAGAGAGAAATTGTAGAGCTTGTCAGCCGGTGTCTCACCTGCCAACAATTGAAGGCTCCCAGGTAGAAACTAGCAGGTTTGTTGTAGCCACTAAGTGTGCCTCAGTGGAAGTGGGAGGAGATCTCCATGGATTACATTTCTGGGTTACCGAGGACATCGAGAGGGTTTACTCAGATCTGGGTTGTTGTTGATCTATTGACCAAGAGTGCGCACTTCATTCCTGGTAGGATCACTTATACCGTGGAGTAGTGGGCACAGTTGTTCTTAGAGCAGATCGTTCGGTACCATGGGGGTGATAGTGAAGATTGTATCTGATCGGGATTCCCATTTTACCTCTTATTTCTAGAGGGAACTCCAGAAAGGTTTGGGCACTGAGTGTAGTTTTAGCACCGCGTTTCATCCTCAGACAGATGGCCAGACAGAGAGGGTAAACCAGATTTTAGAGGATATGTTGCGAGCCTATGTGTTAGATTTCTCGACAGTTGGGACCAGTATCTGTATTTGATGGATTTTGCTTACAACAACAGTTGTTAGGCGACAATTAAGATGGCTCCGTTTGAGGCCTTGTATGGAAAGCGTTGCAGATCTCTAGTGTTCAGGGAAGAGGTTGGTGACAGACAGGTTTTGGGTCCTGAGTTGTTACAGTTGACTAATGATGTCGTTAAGAAGATCAGGGCTCGTATGTTGTCAGCGTAGAGTAGACAGAAAAACTATATTGATGTTCAGCGTAGAGACTTAGAATTTGAGGTGGGACAGCATGTGTTCCTGAAAGTGGCACCGATGCGTGGTGTTTTGAGGTTTGGTAAGCGTGGAAAGTTGAGTCCTAGGTTTGTGGGCCCCTTTTGAGATCCTCGAGCGGATTGGTCCAGTTGCTTACCGTTTGGCTTTGCCCCCGTCCTTGGTAGTAGTGCACAGTGTATTTCATGTTTTGATGTTACGTCAGTATGTGGTAGATCCATCTCACATCGTTGATTTTGAGCCGTTAGAGCTGAATAAGGATTTAAGCTTCGAGGAGAAGCCTGTGCGTATTCTAGCCCGAGAGCATAAACCTTTCCGTAACTGGGAGATTAGTTTGGTTAAGGTACAGTGGTGGTGTCAGAAAGCAGAGGAAGTAACTTAGGAGTTAGAGGATGAGATGAGGACTCATTACCCAGAGTTGTTCCAGTCTTAAGGAATTTCGAGGACGAAAGTTATAAAAGGAGGGAGTATTGTAATGGGCAAGGTTTTCATCCCGATTCCCCAGGTATATTTCTTAGTTGTTACGGTTGTTTCGTGGGGCCGTTAGGGCAGTTTTAGCCTTCACGAGCATTTTGGTCATTTTACCCCTAGGATTAGTTTGGTAATTTGTTGAGTTCAGGGTCGTTCTTGCTTTTACTGAGACCAGAGCTGTTTTTGTACTTTGTAGGGCTTTAGGGTTAGTTTTGCAATTTGGAGGTTTGAGGTTATTTGGGTTAAAAGGGTTTTTTGTTTTAATTAAAAGAAAAAGGAAAGGAAAAGGTTTTGTGTGTTTTTTATCGATCAAAAGAACCTAAGAGTTTCAAACCTCTCATTCCCCTTAATTGATTTCCTTCATTTTCTCTCCTTCTTGGTCGCTACGAGCATCACCATCGAGATTACCATCCCATCGCATCCCTAGCCGCACCGTGCTACTCGCTATCACTGCCCATCCCCTTATCGAGGCCTACCGAGCCTCGCCAATAGTAAAGGATCGCAGCCACACGCCCCGATCACAGCCTCGTGATCTCCTCCTTAGCACACTCGCTGATTCGTTCCAACCGAGCAGCCATGCAGTAACCTCCCCTTGCTCATAGCCCTTGCGCTTCACCCAGTTTGCTCGTCGCCTCGCCATCGCCGAGGCCTTGCGAACGTACCAGTCGCAGCTGCCGTGTTCTTACCGTGCAGCCCTTTACGTAGCGACACGCCCAGCCTCAGCCTCGCCCTCGGTGTGCTGCACGCACCAGCTCGCTCAGGCCTGCAGTAAGCCCCAGCCGTACCACGCCACACAGCCTACCCTTGCCCTTGTCGAGCCTATCGTTCGGTTGGGTACCCTCCGATTCTTTGCGTTCCTTGGTTGTTTAGTAGGCTGTTTGGATGTCATTTAATTATTATTATTGCTGCTAGGTTGTGTTTGTACATGTTGGTGTCTGTAGCTCAAGGAGCCTGTATTGACTGTTCTATTTATTCAGGTATGGATTCCTTGTCGTGGTTGTATGGACCCTACGCTTGACATTGATTGTATCCTGGTTGTGTGTTATTGCTTAATGATCACATGTTAGTGGAGGCTCCTGCTTGTTTGTTACGGCTTACTAAACATGTTAACAGATAGGTTCTTGTTGCTCGTTACTGTTTATGATTTGCTGTTAGTGGATATGTTCTTATTTGCAGGTTTACTGTCGTTTGAGCATGTGCTAGTGAATAGGTTCTTGTTTGCAGGTTTACTATTGTTTGAGCATGTGCTAGTGGATAGGTGCTTGCATGTTGGTTTTCTGATGTCTGAGCATGTGCTAGTGGATAAGACTGTTGTGACTTGTGTGATAGAACCTGGCATGTAGATCGTTGTATCTTATATTGTGCTATTTCTATTGCAGTGGCTGTTATGATATATGTGACTGTTGGTATTCTGAATGATTTAATGTGCAATGATGTTGTTAAAACTCTATTAGCTCTGGAGTGCAATCTTCTTAGCTAGCTCCTGTTAGGCTGTCATCATCCAGTGATTGAGAGTGGATCAACATACGTGTCCCCACCGGTCAGGTTTTGGGATGAAGGATTCCTCACCCCCGGTAGTTGGGCATGGAGTAGCTACCACCCCAGTAGAAGCCTAGTCTATGGCCTACTAGAGTGGGGTCTTTTCCTTGGTGAAAGCCTACCTTGGGACTACCTTATCTTCAGGCGGTGGTGTGTACAGGCTACCATAGTAGAGTGTCGAGGGCCTCCCACCCGTTGTGGATTAGTGAACACCTTTCTGAGTCTTAGACATGCGTACCTGGACCGACATAGTATGTGTAGGCCTACATTTATCCAGTTTACAGCAGCATGCGGTGTGTGGGTATGTGCATTAGATGCCAAGAGGAAATCTCTCTCGGGCTAGTGTATCAGTACACCCTCTCATTTAGTTTAGAGCCAGATGCTTGGGCACTATCTCAAGTGTAAATGGCCATTACGTCAATTAGACGTCATAAATGCCTTTCTTCATGGTGATCTAATAGAAGATGTCTATATACAACAAAATTTAGGTTTTGTTAGAAAAACTCATCCTCACTTAGTGTGCACACTAGGAAAATCGTTATATGGCCTTAAACAAGCACCAAGAGCATGGTTTGAATGCTTTACATCTCACCTACATACCTTTGGTTTTATCTCTTCTCTTTTTGATCCTTCACTATTTGTACGTTGTGACTAAACCTCTCTAACTTACTTATTGTTGTATGTAGATGATATTGTACTGATAGAAAATGACCCATGTTTTATTGAGACTCTTGATGGTCAACTTTAATCCAAGTTTGAAATGACAGATCTTGGTGCCCTCACTTATTTTCTTGGCCTAGAAATCACACAAAAAACTACAGGTCTATTCATAAAGCAACAAAAATATGCCAAGGATAACTTAGCACGATTTGGCATGACTGAATGTAAACCTTGTACAATACCTTACTCAAATCAATCTTTAACTCTACAATTTGAGGCTTGCTCTTATAAAGATAGTGTTTCCTATCGAAGAATGGTGGGAACACTTCACTACTTCACTTTTACACACCTAGATCTCTCGTATACGGTCTCTCGAGTCTCCCAATATATGTATTTGCCTACTATTAATCAACTTGCAGCTGTCAAATGCATATTTCGATATGTCAATGGATTCTTACACTCAGGTCTTCACTTTACTGCCAGACGAGTTCACTTGACAACTTTCTCTGATTCCGACTGGGCTGGGGACTCTCTCGACCGACGCTCTACCACAGGTTTTGTGGTTCTCCTAGGTGAAAATTCCATCTCATGGATGGTAAAGAAACAGACGACTGCCTCTCGTAGCTCAACTGAGGAAGAATATTGTGCCATGGCTGCTGTTATTACTGAAATGTTTTAGCTTCGACAACTTATGAAAGAATTACATATCAACATTCTAGTAGCTCCAACCCTTCTGTGAGACAATCTATCTGCTATACAATTGGCCTTTAACTCTATCTTTCATGGTCGTACGAAGCACGTCGAGGTTGACTTCCACTTTATCAAGGAAAAAGTTGCCACTGGTGATATTTTCATTTGCTCTATTGCATCTTTTGAACAACCAGCTGACTTATTCACCAAGTCCTTACCTACTCACTGAATTCAACATTTGTGTTTCAAACTCATGCCACCTTAGGTGGGCTGTGTTTGTGGGGGCATAATAAGGGTACAAATGTAAAATAGATGTAAAATATAGCCGTTGAGCTCACATATGGTTATTAACCTTAGTTTATTCCTCTTTTCTCTTGTATAAATACCTCTAGAACTTGGCTTTTGTGAATATATTGATTTATTAAAACTTTACTGAATGTGAAAAATGTCATTGGATACATAAAACTAATTATTAATATATTAGATATATTAATAAATTAATATTGATTGGAGTATTATAACTATAGAGAATTAAATAATATATGGAATATTTAATTAGAAATATTTATTTGATAAATATTATTGAGGTAATTTATTATGGAGAGTAAAATAAAAGATAATTAATTATTTATGCGTTTCTTTCCCTAAGATAAAAAAAGGAAGGTGAAGCCTATAAATAGATCATTTAGGGTTCAAACTCCACACTCCAACACATTAGACCTAGTTGCCAAAGAAAAAACACCTCAGTTCCTTTCCCTTAAAAGTTCTCTCCCAACTTCATAAAGGCCTTCCACCCGACAATTAGCTTGTTCAGAGTCATGGTCCGAATGACAAATGGAGTACCTCTTTCAAGAAGGTCTGTGGAGAAGAAGGCATAGCTATCCCAAGGCATTCAAAGATAAATACTAGCTAGAGCTATTTGAGTTAGAGGTGTTTAAATAACCCGACAACCAAAATTACCCAAACAAACTCAGCCCAATTTGACGGATTGGGTTGGGTTAAAAACATTTTTTTGTTGGGTTGGGTTAAAATTAATGAAATTTTCACGGGTTGGATTGAGTTAAAGGTTTACCTAAAATTAACCTGAGCTAACCCGACTAACCCGAACTGATTATTAAGTTTAAAAAATATTTTTTTACCAACTATAACATAATTATATATGCGTATATTTATTTTTATTTAATTATTATTTTTAGACATTTTATTTTTCATTATTTTTAAAAATATTTGTAAGTCTCTATAATGTATATATCATGATAAAAATATATAGTCAAATTATGTGATCTATTTTTGTTGGCTTTAATTATATATTTGTTTCATCAAAATCAAATTATGTCATCTATTTTTTTGTTTTAATTATTTATTTGTTTTATGGAACTCAAATGTATTTATTGTTATGCGATACCATATGAACCATGATATAGGACTAATAGTGAGACTTTTGATGTAATATTTTGAATATTTAATATTTATATCCATTTTATTACATTGATATGATAGTAGTTGGAGATTATATTTTGTTTATGTATAGCGAATGACTAAATTGATGAAAGGATATTTATATTTGCAATGTATTGATGAACCCGATGACCCTACCCAACCCAACCCAAAAATATAAGGGCGAGATTGGGTTGAGTTGTCTCTTTAATTGGGTTGGGTTGAAAAAGTTACCAACTCAAATTATTAGGTTAGTCCAAAAATTACCCTCAATCCAATCCAACCTAACCAAACCTATGTACACCCCTAATTTGAGTCAGTATTTATATCATTTGTGGGTGCGGCTAACTCTCCGTGAGGTAACTGTATGATTTTCCAAGGTAAAAGAGCCCTAGACCAATTTGAAAAAAAAATAAATAGAAACATAGTTCCAATAAAAGGAACCCACAAACCATATTTTTCGCCAATTTGAGTTTTGCTCACGTCTTGAATGAATTCAAGGACATATTCGAAGAAATTTTGGTCGTCAGCAGGAACGGTTTGTACTGTGGAGTTCCCTTTATGCACAATCTCACATACACTCATTGGACAGTAGTAAAACATATTTTACGTTATTTAAAAGGCACATCTTTATATGGTTTTAATATTAAATATCCTACTAGTCTTAATTTATGTGCTTTTGATGATGCAGATTGGGCATCTGATCCTGATGACAGACGCTCCACTTCAAGATATTGAGTTTACTTCAGAGGGAATCTAGTCACTTGGTGTAGCAAAAAGCAGAATGTGCTTTCACGATCGAGTATTGAAGCAGAATTTCGGAACCTTGCCCACGCTGCGAGAGAGCTACTATGGATGAAGTCTCTTCTATCTAAACTTAGAGTTGTATCTTCTACTATTCCCTTTCTTTGGTGTGACAATCTTAGGGCAGTTCATTTAAGTGTGAATCCAGTTCTTCATAAAAAAGCAAAGCACACAGAGCTTGACATATATTTTGTTAGAGATTTAGACCTTGCAAATCGTATATCCGTTCGCCATATTCCAGCAACCGAACAGGTGGCAGATGCTTTTACCAAGCCGTTGGTAGTTCAAAGCTTCAATACAACTCAATCTAAGCTAAGCATCTTTGTATAACATCGATCGTTCAACTTGTAGGGGGGGGGGGTATTAGAATTATTAGTTGGGCCTTATTTTGTGTATTCTTGGCGATTCTGTTTAGGCTCATTTTTATATACACGTTTCTTTCCCCACTCCTCACGTACATGTTAAATATAGGGTTTCCTCCATGTATTGTTTTTTACATTTTAAGAGAATACAATTCATCGATTACTTTTTCCTTTTCTTAATCTTCTCTCATGCGATTTGCTCTCTGATTGTTAATGTGGAAAGTGTTCTTATTGTCTTATAGCAAGCTTTGTAAGAAAAAGTACATACAAATTAAATTAAATAGTCTTAGACAAAGATCCTGTAGACTATTTGGATTAATGTTACTTAAAATTGAATTTTTTTAAATTCTTCTGCTATGCTCACAACACGTGCAACCCTTGATGAATGGGTCAGTGTAAAAACATTTATGAATGGAGCTATAATTAATACTTGCAAGTAAAATTTATAGTATCAAACTAATAGTTCGGATCAAATTCAATGACTTAGTGAGCAACCTGGAACTACCTTATAAAGGATCGATATTCTAGCCTAGACACGAACTAGATGAAAAGTTTTGATAATGAATTCTTATTAAGACTTAAATAATTAAATTTATTGTTTCAACCTTCTGTCTAATTTAATCTAATATTGTGCTTAAATATATAAATTATGATTTATTTGTTCTAAATGATGAATGGTTAAAATATTGATAATGAGTATAAGTATGCATATTTTAGTTAAAAATAATGATTTGGAAAAAAAAAAAAAGAAGTAAATAATTTGAAATTGAAATAGGAATAGTACTTGGACCCATTTGAGTCTAAAAAGAAATATGTTACTTTCACCTTATTTTAATTTATTTTTTATATATACATGCGCATTGTAGGGGAGATGAGAGAAGGATTCAACCCGAGAGGAAACACAAGAAAACCTAACAGTAAGGTTGAAGCTTGGAGTCAACGGATGGAATAATATAAGTTTATTTTATCTTGTAGCTTACTTTCAATTTTATTATTTTTATTGTTTTTTCTATCATGAGTAGTTAGGTTTTATTTCCAATTCAATGATAACTTTAATTTCAATTGTAGTTTTGTGAGGCTTTGTACCTAATAAAATTTCTTAGTTCATGCATTGTTTGTTTCTTGTTCTTATTTTCATGATTAATTGTTAGTAAATTAAATTGACGTCTTAATTTATTATCGATTGATTTATGCTATACATGATGATTCTATGATACATAATTGTCCCAAATGAAGGTAAATTGTAGTAAAAGGTTAGCTCATGTGTGTGTAATTGTGGCTGTTTCAAATTACATAGCTTGCATGATAGGCTCTAAGGAAACAAATAAAAAAATAATAATTTGTAGTCGTCTCGGTTAGTCGAAGCCAGCCAAAATAAAACACATGTGATATGTAATTTGGAACAACCACATTCACATACTCATGAGAAAACCTTTTGCTACAATTTACCATTATTTGGGACAATCGATATGTAATTTGGAACACCCACATTCACACACCATCATTACGTATCACAAAATCATCATGTATAGCATAAATCAATCGATAATAAATTAAGTCGTCAATTGAATTTACTAACAATTATTCATGAAAATAAGAACAAGAAACAAAAAATCCATGAACTAAGAAATTCTGTTAGGTCCAAAACCTTACAAAACTGAAATTAAAGTTATCCTTAAATTAGAAATAAAACCTAACTACTCACGATAGAAAAAACAATAAAAATAATAAAATTGAAAGCAAACTACACTACAGGGATAAAATAAATTTATATTATGCCATCATTCCAAGCTTCAACCTTGCTTTTAGGTTTTCTTGTTTTTCTCTGCGACTGAATCCCTCTCCCATCTCCCCTGAAATGCGCATGTATATAAAAATAAGGTGAAAGTAACCTAATCCTTTTTTGACTCAAATTAGCCAAAGTCATATTCGTATTTCAATTTAAAATTATTTTTTTATTTTATCGAGATCATTATTTTAAACTAAAATATGCATTCTTATACTAATTATCAATATTTTAACAATTCACCACTTAGAACAAATAAATCATAATTTATATATTTAAGCACATATTGGATTAAATTAGATAGAAGATTCACACAATAAATATAATTATTTTAAACTTATCAAATTCCCCCACACTTAATCCATGCTTGTTGTCAAGCATGCTTTAACTCAACATATCAACTATTCTTTTTACTCTCTTTTCATCTATCTTAATATCAAAGAATATGAATAAAGCCAATCACACATCAAAGATGAATTTCAATCACAATAAAAAAAAGAGCACTCGTAGGATACACTTTGTATAAAAACTAAAGCATTTCATCAATTCACCATAATAAAATGTAATAATTTAACTACTACAAAAAAGACAATACTTGACGCTTATTGAATGTCAAATAAAACGTTACTTGACGGTTCTAAAAACGTCAAATATACTGGTGTCAAGTAATATATCTTTACTTGACGGTTGGGAAGCATCGAGACAAGTTTCATAATTAACACGTTGCAAACGTCAAGTATTGTGCAATAATTTGGCAGTTTCTGACTGTCAAGTACAAGATTTAGTTGACATTGTATGAGTGTAAAATATAGGTATTAGTTGACACTTACCAAGCATCAAGTCAACATTAAAAATCAATTTTCAATCTGCGATTTAAAGTTTATGTTTGACACTTTCTAACCGTAAAGTAATAGAAACATAATGACACTTAATAAATGTCAAGAAATGTATATTTTTTTAATTTAAAATGTTCTTTCCACAATTTTCGTTTGAAAGTATTCTTCAAACTCAAATATTTAACATAATTCGAGTAACTAGAATAATAACATATATATTTCATCAATCAATTATTCTATGTACACAAAAAAGAATATGAGGATGAAGTGAACCTTTTGTTCTATGTACACAAAAAAGAACCTGCAGATAACTAATAACTCTCAAGAATTGAGAGTTAAATAGCCTAAGGAAATACTGTTTTGCATGAACTTTGCTACATTTAAGTAAAATTTTGCTTACAATCTCGCTCTAACATCATGTTTAGGACAAACTGCCAAATCCTTTGATTTTCTGATTAGGATGCCCTTTTATAGGTTCGTTGTAGCAAAAAGTGCATGATTGAATGAATCTAAGTTTGTGTTCTTAAAAGTTATGATACTTCTAGTGTGCTGCAACATTTTGTGGCGCGAAGCATGATGTGGCGATGAGAGCCTCGCTGAAGTGAAGACATTTCTCATGTGGATTGGCACTAAAAAAATATCCAAAGAGAGGACGCGTGTCAAAGATCCGTAAAAAGTGTTTTCAATCCTAGCTGTTGCTTCTTAATCACTCTGGAAAAAGCAGGAGACGCAGGTTGTGGAGCAGAGAATGTCAGAAGTGGAGCAGGCGAAATAGAGGATCGTCGAGCAGAGTTGGTCGGCTGTGCTCTAAAGAGCCAACTCCTTCTTCGTTTTCAAGAGACCCAAGATCGAGATATCATTTTTTCAATGCCATTTTCTAATTTTCCAATCAACACCTTAGTTTAGATTTTTGGACTTAGCTACGCCGAAGCGTTTTACCCGAAGCTTTGTGCCATTCATTTTAGTTTTTTTCTTAGCCTTTCTAGTATAGCCATAGGAGTAAGTTTAACTTGTAGCTCGCTGGAACTGCTCATAGTTGCTATTTCAGTGATTTCGACTTAGGCTCTTCTTAACTCTATCTCTTACTTACTTTCTTGTAGTGAATGTTTTACGCCTTTAAGCGATTGAAGGAAAATGCACATTCTTTATCTTGTTGTTTTAAGTTCTCTTTACGTTAGGAGTAGCTAAACTTATCATCGGAAGGAAAGTAGGCAAGTAGGGGAGTTCGCTATAGTAAAGGGGTAGGAAGATGATGAACTATAAATGCATGTTATGTTCGCATTGTATACATTCCGTCTAGCTAACCGTTTGTATTATCTTTATTTCGCTTTCGAGAGAAAAAGAATAGAGCAAACTTGCATGTCATACACTAGGTTTGTTAAGATTTACTTGCAATTTGAAGAACACTTAGAGATAAGGTTTTTATTAGTGCTGTTGGCTCTGTGGTTAATTTTATACTTGAGCTCGAGAGAGCATGTGTAGAGTAAATCAGTAGTTCGTTTCTTACCAATAACCCCGTTGCGGCAACGAAGTACTCGAAAGTTCTACATTCCGTCTAATTCCCTTTAATTATGATAAAGTTAATCCTAGATTCATTTGATTCAATGTATTGCCGCAACTTCATTTTATTACTCAAAATCATATTTTGCTTCTGCATTTATTCTTTAGCAAACTTAGTTATAGTTCACTTCAATTTTTATCCCATCAACTCAACTCTTACAATTAACTCAAATTGGAAAAAGATTCAAAATCCATGTGGAGATGACCTGTACTTACTTTAAAACTTGCTACAACAAGGACTGTGTATACTTGCACATTCTTGAGTCTAGGCACGCATAGTAATATTAACTTCGATATCGTTTCACATAAGCTAACTAGTAGCATAACCTAGTGTGAACTCATACTCCCAACAATAATTAACTGACCAACCAGAATATACGAAGTAATTGTGTTCCATGTATACAAAAAAAGAACATATTGGTGCATATAACTAACCAAAACAAAAACCTATACCCATCATTCTAAAAAATAATATGGAAATCTATAAGTTCAGTGCATAGAATAATAAAGTGATCCAAAAAGTTTCTTTAACTACGAAACGATCAATAATATCGTCCATCAAAATTCGCCCAGTTTACTAGCACTTCATCTAACTTAATTTTTGTATATGAGCTCCTCGTATCAACCTAAGAATAAGAACAAAATTTAGTCTTGCTTATGTTAAATAAGAAAATATTGTAAGTTATAAATTTATATGTAATATACCGCATTTGAGATGATGGTGCTATTTTTGGTTATGATGTCTCTCATATATCTCATTACATAATATCCACTTCCCACTATACCTAATTGTAATGTGCACTACAAAAATAAAGAGAACACTTTTGTTTTCATAACACATTCAAAAAAAGAAACATGAGACACAAACACATTACAAATAAATTAACAAGAAAACAAAAACCTAAGAATTCCAAAGCAATAGAATCATTCAACTACAAACAACATTCCAAAGCAACAAAGCAACAAATAACTCAACAAAAAGCAGACAACAACAATGAAATTGAGAAAAGAAACAAAAACAAAGATAACACTTTTTATTTTCACAAAACATTCAAAAAAAGAAACACAACACATTCAAAAAAAGAAACACAAGACACAAACACATCCCAAACAAATTAAAAAGAAGACTAAAACCTGAGAATCCCAAAGTAACAAAATCATTCAACTACAAAGAACATTCCAAAGCAACAAAACAACATCGAATCTCAACAAAAAAACAGACGATAACAATGAAAATAAGAAAGAAATAGAAACAAAGAGAACACTTTTATTTTCACAACACATTAAAAAAATGAAACACGAGACAAAAACACATCACAAACAAGTTAAAAAGAAAACAGAAACCTTAGAATCCACCAGTTGAACACGAAAATAGAGCTGAATCAGAAAGAACTCCACAAAATGAAAATAAGAAAAAGAAAAGAGTATTATACTTCTTAATATATTTCCATAATGTATTTTTTTCGAATCACTTTTATTTTCTTATAAGACTTAACACACTCAAGGGTTCTCTCAATACTCTTAAGGTGTTTAGGGTATTTTTACTCACAATAATCAAAACGTAGCATGTTATTACCATAAGCTTGCAAGTATATCAAATCTCCACCACCAATAAATGAATTAAATGCAAAAATCAAAGGGACTTCACGAAGATTGTAATGGGGCTTAAGTAAGGGTAGGATAGAAGAAAAACTTAGGTGTTTCATAATCAAGATCAAAAGTTAATATTTGCATGATATCAATACTACATAAGAAATACAAAACACACTACCCAAGACATAATTGCATTCCCACACTTTCTTCCTCTACCAAGACTTACAGAAACAAAATCAATTTTATCAGCAAAATTTTCTCCATTAATATGTTTCTTTTTCTTGACATATATTTTTTTTTCAAGGCATATTTTTTCCTTTCTCTTTTGCCTGATTTTTTCTAACTTTTTTTTCCTTTCACTTTTTTTTTATATCAACCATTAGCTACCATGCAACATTTTCCTCTTGTATTGACAAAGGTGCAACAGTTGAGGCAAGCAAATGAGATGGTCAAAGGCTAAAATATGATGTGTTATAATTAAGAAAAAAATGGTAAATAGGCTCAAAGTGGCTAACTATAGAAAAAAACTCAAAGATGGGTATTTCAAAAGTGCAAAAGTGGTTAATCCTAATTGTCTGTATCATATTAAAGGATCAATCCAAAATATAGTGATCTCAAAATGCATTCACACAAGTTCTAGAATAAGAACACTAAGTTTGATCACTCAATCAAAAATAAATCGAGAAAAATATAATGAGTTGCTCATAGACTCAAATTCTCACTGGAATGAGTAATTTGCAGTATATATATTCTTTAATCAATCAATCAATGAGACACCATCATAAAAATTTAAGATAAACTCTTAGTCATGCAAAACTCTTAGTCATGCACATTTCTATCATGTCTTAAAATTCAAACTAAGGATGCATTCCTAACTTAGGAGACATTCAAGGATATCAACAAAGAATCAAGGTTTTAAAAGAAAAATCAACATGTATGGATTAAAGCATGCTAAATTCAATCTATACCTCCCCCACACCTAAACTATACATTGCCCTCAATGTGTAACAAATAAAGCAGAATATTCACAAAATAATAAAAAAAAAAAAAAAGGAAAAATGACTCTTGGATTTGTGAACAACTCAAAACTTGATAGATACGTTTTTTGCGTTGAGATAGTCGGTGGTCATGCTTTCTTGAAATTAATGTCCTGCATGAAAAAAAAAGTTTAAAAAAAACCAAAAAAAAGAAAAAATAAAAAAAACTTAAATAGATTTTTAAAAAAAAGTACAAGAAAAGAAAAATCTTGGGTTGCCTCCCCATAGCAACTATTTAACGCTGTTTTGCTGGACGACTTGAACACATATTAGGGTACATAAAATTCTTCAATTTTTTCGATCCCTTCTTTCTTGAATCGATGTAACCTACTAAAACGAGCATGATTTCTTTCTTCTCAAAGGTACGAAAGAAATAAATATTTTTGTTATTTTTGTAATATGAATTATTGAAATAAAATGGCAAAAAAATAAAACTCAACAGGTACATGAGAATAAGAAAGTGCAAGATCAACTTTAGGAAGATTTTTTGAAAATAAAATAGTGTTAGACTTTTCAGCCTCATACCCGAGCACCTGAATTTTCGTTTTGTTTATATGTGCATTTTCTTCTATCTCACATGCCTAATATTGATATGACTCGAAATTGTCCAACTCATGTTCACTATCTATAAATATTACCTTAAAACTTTCTACCTCAATGATATCAAGAAATTGTTGCTCATGTAGACTCTCAAGCTTTCTCACTGAATTTGTCAATTCAATAATTTGACTGCCCAAACTCTCCATGTTATCTCCGGTTTCTTGTTGAAATTGAAGCGCATCTTGTTGAAATTGATAAATATTTTGTTGAAATTCAAGATTGCCCTGTTGCAATTGAAGAGTATTGTTAGCTAAAGTCTTAAAAATATCATCTAAAGCGTACTTGAGCTTGAAGTCTAAATTTCTATTGGAGCTTGAGATGGTCTAGTGAAGTTCTAAAGTATTGGCTTTGTTATTCTTTTGATTTCCATAGTTGAAATTTTGGCGACCCCTCCATCCCTGATCGTAATCATCATAATAGGGACTGTAGTTATTTTGATAATGGCTATGAAATTCTCCAATAGTGTTGCCATGTGTGAAATTTGTTGTAGCTATTTGACAGACCAAAGTAGTTAAATCAGAAATTTGACTTTTAAGATCTTTTATATCACCATGCTAAAAAACAATTCCATAATCTCTAGTCCAATATTTTTTATAAATTTCCAGCTATATTTTTTTTCAATACTTTTTCTTAAAAAAAAAACATCGAGAAACTAAAAAATAAAAATAAAACAATGAGAAGTTAAATTAAGCTCCTCGATAACAGCGCCAATTTTTGTCGGATTGTCGAAGACTGCCAAAATAAACACGAACTCTCTAGATCTAACTTCTAGAAATAGTGGAACCAAGTCGAATCCTAAATGAGCTGGGGGAGGTTGATATTTTGAAAATTATACCTAAACAATAAAAATAAAACAAACAAACAATTTATGAAAACTTCCGATTCAAGGGTTTGATTTAGTCCAATTGTAATCTTGATCATAGACTAACACAATTAATTTAAATTTCTAGAATTCAAGGAATTAGTTTACCTACTTGGAAAAGTTACCACAATAACACAGTTGTTCTCTTATTTTATTGATTTTGACCAGCATCAAAACCAAATCTTGTTATTTAATCAGTTGGGCACGATATTGTTCCATATCAATTAAATAATAGCCTTAAAATCTACAAGAACGACTATACCAAAATTAACCAACCAAGACGACTACAAATTTTTTAATTTTGTTAATTTACTTCCCTAGAACATATCATGCAAACTATGTAATTTGGAACAACCACAATCACGCACACATGAACCAACCCTTTGCTATAATTTACTATCATTTGCGACAATTACGTATCACAAAATCATCATGTATAACATAGATAAACCAATAATAAATTAAGGTGTCAATTCAATTTATTAACCAATAAGCATAAAAATTAGAACAAGAAACAATTCTATTATCATGGAGGAGAGCATTAAAGAAAGCAATTAAGGAAATTAGCAAAAAGGTACAAAAAATATAAGCACCTCACACTTTTAATAAGATAGATGTATGATCTTAAGTGATTTGAAGATGAAACTCCATATTATTTTTAAAACTAATATTATTCTGAAGAGAAAAATAATGAATAATATTATTCTGAAGAGAAAAATAATGATCAAATGCATATTGAAATTTGATCTAGTCCACCATAATTAGGTCAATGTAATGTTCTCACCTTTATTTTGCTTTTTGTACCAAGTCCCACTCTACATCATTTTTTCAAAGGCATGGACAAGAGAGAATGTAATGGAGAATGAATGGTAAAATAGGTTTGCTTTATTTTAAAAGGGGCTTACTTCATGTCAAAAATAGCCAAACAAAGACACTATTAAAAATTCAAAAGATGCACGATTATTCCATAGATGACTAAACATTTAAGTTTGAGAATTAAAACATCTTGTTCAACCAACTACTTACTCATGAAGAAATCAAAAGAAAAGTTTGGTGTATGAAAAGTTGTAAAAGTCATCCACTAATGTAATCTATGACATGGACAAAAAAATTATATCCAAGAGTTTGTGGATTGAGCTCTAATGCTTGTGATTGAGATCACCATATAAAATTCTACCATATTTTCTGTCAAATCAATTGGTTTCTAACAATATAAGCTTCAACACACAAAGCAAAAGCAAAAGGAAGAGTGAAATAGAAATCCTAGAGATGAAAGACAAAAAGAGAGAGATTTCTTTTTTCATCCCTCATGTGTTTTTCCATTACCTTTGTATGTTGGGTTTTAGTTGTTTTCGTTTTGGGCCAATGTCATTTTATATTCCCTTTCGGTCCATTTATTTATTTTGTATACCCTTTATGCATGTGTGTTAAAAAAAATATGACAACCATTATGATTCAATCAATATAATTCAATCAATCTAGCTCAATTTGATAAGTTGGGTTAGATTATCAATTTATTTAAGTTAGATTGGGTTGAATTCAAATAAATAAAATTTTATTGAGTTTGATTAGTTTTTAGTTTGACCTAAAATTAGTTTGGGTTGACCCAAAATAACCCAAATTTATTATTAATATATATATATTTTTACTTATAATGTAAGTATATATGTTTTTTTTTAAAATTAATTATTGGTTTTGGATTTTTTACTCTCCAAAATTCTATAAAATAATTTTTAAATCTTTAGAATGTACATATCATAATATAAATTGAACTTGAATTGTTAAGGGAAGTTAGTATGTGATGTTTATAAAATTGAAAATAAATAATAAACATATATTCGAATTAAAAGAAAAAAACAACAATATGATAAACTCAACTCAATCCAAACTAAAAATATATAGGATTTGGTTAAATTACTCAAATACATAGGATTGGATGAGTTTGTCAATCTACCAACCCATATATTTGAGTTTATCCAAAAAATCAACCAAATCGAGCTCAACCCAATCCATTTACACACCTTGCAAGTAGGGTGCTAAATGAAGAATGGATATTTCTCTAAAAATAATAATGCATGTACTTTTTCGTTCAAGTCTCTTTAATTTACGTTAAATCATATAGGTCATAATTATTTAGGCCTCATTTTATAAGCTTTTAAATTTTGAATTTTGGTTTATGAAATTTAAATTTATTTTCACTCAAATTTTCGGTCAAAACAATGTTTTGGAAGTTAAATTTTTTGTTTGATTTTTAAAAATATAGATAAAATATAGATATTAAAATAAAAACAAAGCATAGATTAGAGTAATTATTATAAGCTTAATTTTTAAAAATTGGAAAAAAAAAAAGATTATCGCCTTAATTTTTAGTTTTTGAAAATTAAGTTTATTATTCTTAATTCTTTATAATAAATTTTATCTTTGAAAAACATTTGACATCTTAAACAACTTTTCTTTAGATAAAAATCTTAAACTTCTAAGAACAAAAAACGTGTTTTCAAAAACTTTTTTTAGTTTCTAAAACTTGATCAAAAAAACAAAGAAACAAACCATCATATAAAAATAAATCGAGGGTAACATATAAATTTAGTTTAAATAATTTGAAGAAAGTTAGAGTTGAGTATTTATGGTTTAAAAAACTAGAACTTTTAAGAAATATAAAATTTAGTTTATATGATTTTAAAAATTAGAATTTAGTTTTTATGGTTTGATAAAATTTAAAAAATAGTCATTGTTTCTAATCGTTAACGAATTAAGTATTTGAAAGTTAATTATTTATGTTTCAATGATGAAATTATGAGTTAAATAACTGATATATCATACATGAATATAGCATCCATGTATTTAATACGCTCACGATTACATACGATAAAAACTATTTTAGGTTTTATAAACTCATAAGAATTAAATTCTAATTTTTAAAATCATAGAGATTAAATTCTAAGGTTCTTCAAATTAAAGAAACTAAATTCTAACTTTCTTCAAATCATAAGAACTAAACTCTAATTTTTGAAATCATGAGAATTAATCCGTGACTTTCTTCAAAATATAAAGACTAAACTTATATTTTACCTTATATATTTATAAATTAAAATTTTGAAAATAAAAATGTAAAATGATTATCAAATCAACCAAAATATCGGAGCTTTGATTCATTTTCTAGGAGATCATCTAAACAAAGGTTTAAAAATGAACAACAAATACCTAAAAAGTTTCTGTACATTCTTTTATTTTACATTAGGGAGTTTTTGTAATTCAACAATATATAAGGGTTAAATTTAAATTTACAACCTCTTAGGCCAAATATGATACCAGTAGAGTTTAGGGAACTCCTCCATGTCATGTTTTCAATTTTGTCCCAAATATTTAGATTTTTCATTTATAAATTTTTACTTATATTCTTACATTTATATAAAAATGTAAATAAATTTAACCCCATCGGTATCATTTTTAGTTACATAATATTATAATATTAATGAACCATTTAATTGAACTAATGTATTTGTAACAATAATTAATGGTAAGAGCGAAAATAAAAAATATATATTTTTCATTATTTATAACATTAAATTATAACAATATTAAAAATAACATGAACATTAAAATTAAAATGATATATCTAGCCCTATTCTTAGAGAAACCTTGAATGGTAGCATTGTTCTAGAAAATTTAAGAATGCAAGTACACATGTAGAATTAAAATTACAAAAAATTAATAGCTTTATATATACATTTCTTTTATTTAAAATATTCAAGATTTTAATTTTAATTTTTTTTATGAGATTTATAATTATCCCAGATTAATTTAAATAGTAGTACTCTTTTATTTTATGTTTAGAGTCATTGATTAGCATAAATCAATAATTTGTCATCCTAAACCTAACTTAACTAGTTTTTTTTTTACTTTTTTTTTTTTTTTGAAAGTAACTTAACTAGTATTTAAGGATTCTAATGTCATAGAATTTCTCTAATGTAAATAGAGAAAGACTGCAAAACCAAAGAATAACTTAACTTAACTAGTAAGATATTAATAATTAGCAATTCCTTTACAAGTTGGTTTGAATATTCATTTTTACCTTTACAAAGGTTTAACTTTTTTTGATCGAAAGGGTTGGTGGCGTGTAGTTTGATGGATTGTAATCCAATTCAACTTCATAGTTACAGGCTTAATCTTGATAATTAGTATTTTCGTCTCGTCTTATTTGAGCACAATAATACCTCTATGTAGAATTTATTGTCTCCCTCTCCAATTTGAACTACAAAAAAAAATTATAAAACTATGATTCAATCTAACTCAAAGAAAATTATAATTCAACTTAAGGGTTTTGGTTGAGTAGTCCGAGTTATTGGGATGGTGACTTCTTATATGCCGAACTATACATTGATGACGGATTTACCAATCACAGTTGTAACCATTTTTTGGTAATACTTTTATCTATGAATCATGCTAAAGTGGGAAGCAGTGTGTTAACAATTACTTGCGTGTTAAGAGTGGAAATAGTAGAGAGTTTGGAGAAAGGAATAATATTAAGTGGAGGTGGGGATAAAAAGAGAGAAAGATCCTAATAATAATATGGTTCTCTTTGTTTACGAATCGTTGGTCTCCTTTTTCTTGACATTTGTTTATTGTAATGGGATGAAAAAGCAACGATTGGTAGAGGACTTGAAATCTAAATTAGAAATTTTTGAAAATTTAGGAAAAAATGTATTTTTTTACAAATTTACGTGTCTGTTATTGATACGCTGCGTTTTATAGGCAAAGCGTTCAATTGCCATTTTTGTAAAGACAGCACCTTTCCACAATCTCATGCAAATTCTCCCAATTTTTGGATAATGAACATTCAACATCCACTCAAACACTACCCAACCAATTTTGGTCTCTTTCTTTTTCTTTTTCTTTTTCTTTTTTTTAAAAAAAAAAAATCGAAAGTTATTGCTTAGTAAATTATTTTCTTTTTCTTTTGAATCTTCTCCGTCAAACTTTATTTCTTTCCATAAAAAATAATTAAATTGGTTAAAATAAAATATCTTGGTACTTATTTGTTCTTGTTTTAATCTCTAAATATTTTAATATCGCCATTTTAAAAATAAAATATTTAAAATAAATTTTATTAATAAGTTTTTGTTAATTTTTCTTTACAAAAACTATTCTCTTTTCTCCATATATATATTTTTATAAATATGCATACATTTACTATTTTTTGTATTAAAATTACTTACGTAAGAAGATGCACTGGATGATTTAGAAGAAGTTGGATGTTAGTAAACTAGAGGCGGTCTAGGATTTAAACACCTTAATTTATTCAACCAGGCACTACTTTCAAGCTCAGCTAGGAAGATCTTACGTGATTTCGATAGTTATTTAAGAACAGTCTCAGAGGTAAATATTTTATTAAAGGAACCTTTTTTAATGCAACTCTTGGAATAACCCATCATTGGCTAGAAGAAGTATTATTTGGGGGTAGGGATCTCTTCCAGAAAGGGTATAGATGGAAGGTTGGGAGTGGGAGGAGAATCTCTATTGGGAACGACCCTTGATTAGGTAGAGAGAGGAATCCCTATGCTGATGGGGTTAGATTTGATTGTAAAGACAATTATGTTATCGAGATGATAATTTAATGGGAATAAATAGAATGTGGATCAGATTGATAATATTTTCTACAAGGAGGATGCTCATGTGATTATTAATAGGCTTTTGAGAGGACATTGCTCATAAAATCCCAAAGGAGGAGCATTTCAAAGATATTATTATTATATGGAGCTTATGAAACTACAAAAATTAAGGCATTGATGATCAAATATCTATGGAGTTCCATTGTCTCTGTAATATGATTAACAAGGGCTATTAACTCTAGTCGTTTGATGATTTGCAAGTATTTCTATGGTTAAGCCCCATCAAAGAAAACTCTGAAGTGAAAAAGTGGAAAGCTCGCCCTCAAGGTTGTTGGAAGTTGAATGTTAATGCCTCTTTATCTTCTGTGGATAGAAAAAGGGGGGAAATGACTAGATTGTTCGTGATTTGTAAGGAAGCCCAAAGCTGTTTAGTTAGAGGAGAAATTTTGAAAACTTATCTGTTTAAGTTCTTAGAGGAAGTGGTGCTTGGGGAGGGTTTCAAGCACATTCTGGAGGTTGAGATATCTTAACTTCCTCCTATTCTTTGTTGAGTCTAATGTTGTAGAAGTTATTAAATTTATTAATGGTGACTCCTATATTTATTTGAATGCAACAATATTATTGTTGATAATAAAGAGTTGATTCTTCTTTAGGGATGGTGAACATTTCTCATTACAATATGTCTTGTAATAGAGTGATTGATGTTTTAGCTAAGCAAAAAACTCCTTAGTATTTTTGTTGGAATATCTCTTCCTTTTCAATGGAGTAGAGAGTCGGTTTTAGGAGGGAGAATCTCCCCCTATTATGAGCTCCATTGTAAAGGATGTTTGTATGAGTTTATTGATCGGTTGATTAATGAATTTTTTTAAAAAAAGACTAAAATATAAAATTTTAAAAAAGTTTAACAATTAAAATAGAACTTAAACTTTAATAAGCGAGTCCTTTCACTTTCTTATCTTTCTGTTAGATAAATATTATTGGAATTTTTTATAGTAGGTATGGTTAAATTAATAAAAAGGTGATAATTAGAAGAAGAGAAGAATGCAATGGTTTAAATAGAGAGTTTGAAATAGTGGGTGTAGAAACACGTTATTTCAAAAAGATTGACTCAAAAAGAGATTGTAGATCTTTTTTTTTTTTTTTTTTTTGAAAAAGTTAGTTACAAGAGTTGTTGAAAAAAACTTTATTTAATAAAAGTTGTTTGTGGAAGGATTATAGGAAAAATAATTTTTTCGAGGAGAGATCATAAAAAAAGTTTCTTTGGAAAATGCTGTTTGAAGGAGTTATCGCCAGTTGAAAGGAAAATATTTTCCTACTTCTTCCACTTTATCTACACACCCCCTTAATTTAATTTCACAATTTGTTTTGTTTTATTTTAGAGAAAAATATATTTTCAAAAAAAATAAAAATAAAAATAAAGGGGATTTTGCATGTATATTAAAAAAAAAATAAAATAATTCTATGTATAGTACAATTCCCAAACTTATTCATTTGGGGAAAAAAAAATTATTGAAGTCTATCAGTTGAACTGATAGAAGTCTATTAGCTGAACTGATTGAAGTCTATCAGCTGAAC
>JBBMKA010000009.1:6212180-6229810 GCA_037833695.1 Sechiopsis laciniata | reverse complement strand
CTTTTAAATGTTTTGAACAGGGAATATTTTACATGTTTATAAACAGGTTCTGTGGAATTTCAAAGGATGTTTTAATATGAAAAATTCTAGTTATGTTGTTTTAATTATCTTTTACGCATGCATGCTGAGTAAGGACCAGGTTTAGGACCATTTTTGGGTCGGGTCCTTACATCAACCTACCTTCGAGTCCCAACGAAAGCAACTTAAACAACTATTTTTCTCTTTATTCTCTTTTAACCTAAAGGACCTCCAACCTTTCCGAAGTACGACACTAGCCTTTGAAACCTAAAATTGAAAGAATAACCTGAACTTAGCAAATAACGAAAACAGCCCTGGAAACTTGATTAATTACAAATCTGACCCTGAATGCAAAATTACCAAAATGCCCCTAACGGCTTAAACTGCCCAAACGGCCCAACCGAACAACTAAATCAACAACCAAACATACCTGAGGAACTGAAATGGAAAACTAGGCTGTTACACCACCAGTCGAGCTGTGAGGACAGATTCCTCACCCCCGGCAGCCGGGTGTGGAGTAGCTACCACCCCAGCATAAGCCTAGTTTGTAGCCTGCTAGAGTGGGGTCCTTTCCTTGGTGCAAGCCTACCTTGGGATGACCTTTTGCTTGAGGCGTTGGTGTAATTCAAGCTGCAACAGTATGGTGTCGAGGGCTTCCAGCCTACTATGGATCAGTGCTCACCTTTCCGAGTCATAGGCATGCGCACCTGGACCGGCATAGTTTGTGTAGGCCTACATTTATCCATTTTGTAGGAGCATGCAGTGTGTGCGTATGTGCATTAGATGCCAGAAGAAGAGCTCGGGCTAGTGTATCAGTACACCCTTCCGTTCAGTTTAGAGCCCGACACTTGGGTACTCTCCCAAGTGTCCAGGATCAGCGTAGTGAGTTGATCACCTTAGCTGAGAGTTAGAGACTCTCAAGATTCTGGGGCTTATATTGATAACCCATTTAGAGATCTGCAGTGAATCCTTAGCCGAGAGTTAGAGACTCTCGAGGTTTGAGCATGCTGTGATTGTACTTATGTTTAGACTGCCTATGTGATGTTGGATTACTTGTATACTAGGATGCTAGATGATGTGACTTACGTACTGTACCCCGGCTGGGGATTTTTACCGAGTGCCTTTGTACTCACCCTTATTTATGTGGTTTTTCCACCAGGTAACTTGGAACAGCACCGGGATGGCTATGGGAGGAGCTGGATGATCATGGGAGTCCATTGCATCGTCTCTGTCAGTTATTTGCAGATTCAGCATGTTAGGGTGTTTTACGGAACTGGTTTCAGAACTGTTTTTAATAAACTCTGGCCAGTGGATTCATTTGTATTGGGTTTTGAATAATCTTTTATTTGGATTGTTGCTTGCTAATAAAACTTGTTTTCTAGCTGAATTATTTAATTGTCGGATTTTACATGTTTTAAATTCATGCATGTTGAGTAAGAACCGGGTTTAGGACTGTTTTAGAGTTGGGTTATTAATTTCCCAAGTTTTTAAATAACTCTTGAAGCCCTAAACTATTGATTGAATCGCTCAAGTTCTGCATTGGTTAGTAAAATTAATAATAAAAAAAAAAAAGAACAAAAGACCATTAAAATATAAATCTTATGAATGACGTTATATTGATTTTACATGCCAATTATTCTCAATGTAAGAACAACATAAATAAGCTCGGGATCCCTTCAAATACATTTATTCAATAATAAAAATAGATGTCATAGGAAAGTTTAAATAACGAATGCAGAATAGAATGTAAGGACTAAAAAACTGAGCCAAGTCCATGATCAGCACAGCACCTCAACCTCTTCAATTCAACCATCGAGATAAAGCCCAGTACATGAAACATTGTTTTAGAGAATAAGTGAGTACTTGGAATATACTCTGTAAAGACTCCTCTAGAGTAGTACAACATACAACTAATAACAGAAATAGCGAGCAACTAGAACATGCAATACCTAACAATTTACTAGCAACAACATCAATATCAACATCAAGCCACATCTAAAGATCTTCAATTAGGCTCAGCTCCTAAATAAAGCAAGCAACCTATCACTAAAGACCTAGTCTCATAAGCTCAACTCTATAGCAACCCACAATACTTGAGTCCTACACCGTTAGCTCAACTTCAGGAGTTAAATCATAAATGTTAAGGGCTAAACCCTATCCAACAACTCTCGAGAAGTGTCATCCAAATGCTACAGGGTCAAATAGAGCCATCCACCTAAGCGTGATACATCTCTATACACATCGAATCTAGCTGATCACTCTGTAAAGAGAAAGCCTACTGTTCGCGAGATTTCCAACACATAAATTAGAGAATAATAATTAACTGAGAATGATGACGTGGAATATTGTGGCTTCGCTGAAGCGAAACCTCAACTCAAGTTTAAGCGAAAATGCTGTGTGTGTGCGGTTCTCAAAGAGTGTGCAAGTATACACAGTCTTGTTGTAGCAAGTTTTAAAGTAAGTAAAAGTCGTCTCCACTGGGATTAGTGATTAATGTCATGCATAAGTGAAATATAGAGAGTCGGAGTAACAAAGAGATTGGTTATAATGAAACTACACTAAGTGAAATAAACGTAATGTAATTTAAACTAGACGAAAATACATTGGAAGGAGAACAAGACTTTTCAGAGAGTTTCACTTAGGCGAACGTCGCTAAGGTAAGACGCAAACTACTGACGGCTTCTCTTTAGCTTTCTCAATCGCTAGAAGTTGGCTCTCTCGAGCTCTTAGCTCGATTCTCTCGAACGCAAACTATGCTAACACTAAGCAGAACAACATTAGGCGAACCTTATCTCTAAGTGTTCTTTTAAGATGCAAGTAAACTAACTTAGCAAAACCTAATGTTATGACATGTAAGTTCTCTCTATTTTATTCTCTCGAAGCAAAGTAAAGGCATACACACAGTGGATCAGATGGAATGTATTTCGAATTCAAGCAGCATGCATAATAGTTGTCACTCGCTAGAGCTTCGCTTAGGCGAAGTTCTCCTACTTGTCTACTTCCTTCCAATGATGAACTTAGCTACTCATAACGATAAATAAAAAAAAGTAAGGTAAAAACCAAAGTTCATCTTCATTAAAGCACCAAATGAAAATGTTGCTACAAATACTATGCTAAAGCGAATAAGCAAAAGCAGTAAAAAGAGAAACAAGGTTAAGAGGAAGCCTGGTCGGAATCGTAAAGACAACAACTCCAATTTGGCTCTGGAAAAACTCTGCAACTCTGGCTAGCTACAACTATGCTAAAGCTAAACCACTAAACAATTGGAAATGCGAAAAACGACTAAACTATGGCTAATCTATGGAAAGTTATCGGAATTTAGCTCGATGGAGGATCAACCCAGAATTGGGTGATATATTGCTCTGAAGGAAAAGGCATCTATTTCTACTCCAGCTTCCAGCGACAAGGCTCTGACGTTTTCTGCTCCACGATCCCTTATCCCCTTTGGACCACATTTGACATTCTCTACTCTAGGATTGCCAAAAGATGCTCTGCTCCACGATCTTCAATGCATGCTCTTTTGCCAGAATCAATTTCGCTTAGGCAAAATTGTTTGCACTTCATTATATTTGAGGCAATGTGGAATGCTTGACTGGTTCCTTCGCTTGCTCAAACTCTCCATTGTGCTAATTTCTCTTTGCTCCATCAAGAATGCTGCAAATAAACTAGAAAATATCAAATTTTTTTAACACTTATAAATTTGCACACATTCAAGCATATTTCACTACAACAAACCTCTAAAATGCATCCTAATAACAAAACTAAAGGATGTTTCGCTTAAGCATCACTTTGGTATGATGGCGCGAAATTCAATATTAAATTACTTCATTAAAGCAAATTCTAATAAAAATATATTCTTTTAAGCTACTTTAACTCTCAATTCTTGAGAGTTATCACCTACTCTCTGACAAATAGCCAAGGTCTAAGCATGTCTAAACATGAAAGATATACCATTTATCAGCTCATCCAATGGTGGCCTCTCACCATGGTAATGCCCAGGTCTATGTATATCACTCACTCTAGAGCTCTTGTTAGGAGTAGGCTTACCCCTAATCATGTCTTTAGTTTATTATGTGCCCGAAACTAGGCTATCATGGGAGGTAACTCTGGCCAACCCAGCCTATAGAGGATGACAAGCTCTAAAACCTAATGTGAATCTAAGAGTAGTAAAACCCAGTCTCATTTACATGCTCAACCTATCTTCACATGTCAACACATACATGAGACGACATACAAGCAACCTAAACACGCTTCAAGCAATAAGTGTGTCCCCAGTCGATACATTGACATAACAGTAATAAACAAGCCCCATCAGTATGTAATAAGCAACAATAAGTATAAACATCAACATAAGCCTAGCATGCTTCAGTAATCCATAAACCACTAAACATGCTCAATAGGTTAAAGTAATATCATATGCTAATATACCATGCATACAAGTACACTACACAGTCAATTCCAGTTATTATTCGCATGAGAACCACACAACTCACAATAGAAAAGCCCTTACCTGATAATAATCCATAACCGAATAGGCGAATACTATATACAAACCCTAATTTTTGACAACCTATACAAACAAACTATATTTACCACCAAAAACTAAAAAAAATGGGGGGGGGGGGGATTTTAAATCTTCACAGACAGTTAAAAAAATCGTCAACCTAGATGTTCGTTTTTATTATTTTTAAAAGGGATATGCCGACGGTCTACATATATTGTTGGCCTAGCTCAATATATTTTCCCCCAAAACTAAAAATGGAGGGAAATTTTAGTGATACACTAACATTACAGAAAACTATCGGCCTAGGGGTTTGTTTTTAAAAAAAAAAATAAAGGGTATGCCGATAGTTGTTAAAAACGTCATTTTTTTAGTTTTTGACAGTTGTTAAAAAAGGGGTATGCTTTGGCATTTACGTACAAAAAGCATTCAACATTTAAATTTTACTCTAAAATGCACTAGTTTCCTTAGCCTTTTATATCTAAGCTCATAAATAATGCATGCATCGTATTTAAATAAATTTCCCATCTTAATGTTATTCTAATTCTAAAATTAATGCATAAATATCTTTAAAATATATTAAGATATTAGCCTAAATAATGCTATATTTGAGAGCTATCAATAGTCGTTTGAGATTTGGCTAGAATTCTAAAATTTGGCTGGAAATTTGAGTTTGTAAATTGCAATTTTGATAAAAATTTGTTGCGCTATAGAGCAAATTTGTGGAAATCTTAGCTGAATTTTGTTTGCAAATTTGAAATTGAGATAAATATGAGATCGTTGGCTGAGATTTGAAATTCTGAGCCTGAAAATTAATTTGGAGTTGCTTTGTGGTATTTTTTTGGGGTGAGTTCTGACTTGTTGGATTCATCATTTGATATTGTTTTCGAATTGGTGGCTCGTTGAGAATTTTCCTGAATATGGTTTCCCTAAATTTTGATATTGTGATAAGATGTCTGCTAAATTTTTACTTGAAAAATTCGATGAGTCGATGATTTTAGTTTATGAAATAGGAAAATGAGAGCCCAGTTAGTGCAATAAAAGGTTGCAAAAGCTTTAGACGATCCTTCTAAGGAAATGGAAGAAAACTTAGACGAATTTAATAAACTTTGTGGTGACCTGACCAATTCTAAAGAGGGGAAATTAGATGGTATAAATCAAGTTATGATCCTCCTCGATTTGTTATAAAAAATTACAAAGATTTGAAATTAGTCATTAAGTATGGCAGAGATTCGAGATTCGTTGGCAATAACTTTTTGACTTTTTGTGATTTAGGGATTTGGAGATGAAATTTGAGAAAAAGGATTTTGAAAATTCTGAAAAATTCTGATAATTTTGAAAATTTTCACAATTTTGAAAATTGAAAATTATGAAATTTGGCAGGGTAAATTTGGAAAATAGCCATCAGTTTGAGATTAAAGGAGTAAATTTTGTTTGGTTTAGTATGGATGTTAACAATTGTGAGAGATTCATTCCCGGTCTTTTGCGAAACCTTATCTCGTTAGGATCTTTGGATGTTGTTGGTTATGGCTACTCATCTTGAAATGATAAAATTAAGATAACTAGAAAGCTTATGAATGGTTTATATATTCTGCAAGACAAAGCTTTTCAGAGTGAGATGGCTATAGTTTTTTAGATTCTTGAGACTTCACAAGAATTTCGGACAGGTTCTCCACTTAAGATTAGTCCAGTTGTTGTCGACCAATTGAGTTTGATATTGACTTACTTTGTAGAAATTTGTCCGCTGCTTCTACTTTTGACTTTGAAAATTCCTCAATTTAGCCTTTAGTGCATATCAGTGACAGTGCACGTTCTGATCTTATCTTTGTTACTCTTGAACTCGAGGATGTTCCCTCTGGTTTAGAGGATAACTTTCAGTTGTTCGATAGGGAAATGGCTTGTCGGAAGGTTCTCGTTTTGGACGTTTGTGGAGAGACTTCATATTTGCTTGCTTGTTGATAAGTTATAAATAATTCTATTTATTGAATCTAATTTATCTACCCTTAAGTTGAATATTGTGGTTAATTATGGAATTTATGCCTAATTTAGTTTATGAATTGAATTACCAAAAACATAGTGAAATAGGAATAAATCTAGATTTTAGTTTAAATTTAGAAAAAAAATGAAATAGAAATTGATATTGAAAATAAAAAAAGGAAAGAATTAGAACGTGGTTGTTGTTTTAGAATTGAAAAGGGAAATTAAGATTTGGGCTCAATTTGAGCCCAAATACTGCCGTGGGTTTACTAAATTTACATATATGTGTATTTTGGCAGGAAGTGAAAGGGCAGCCGCAAGTGGGAAGATGCAAGCCACCAGCCGTACGTGCGCAATTAGAAGAAAATTGGCTGCAGCAGTGTGTTTTGTTTCTTTAATTATTTTTTGTCAAGTTTTATTCGAGGGTAATTATAGTTCAATCATAGTTTTATGAGGTTTTGGACCTCATAGATATTTTTTTAGTTAAAAGATTATTTGTTTCTTGTTTTTATTCTTGATTGATTGTTAGCAAATTGAATTAACGCCTTGATTTGTTACCAATTGATCCATGCTATATATGATTTTGTGATAAGTTATTGTTTCGAATGATTGTAAATTGTAGTAAGGGGTTGGCTCATGTGTGTGTGATTGTGGCTTTTCCAAATTACATAGCTTGCATGATAGATTCTAGGGAAACAAATAAATAAAATTAATTCACTTGTAGTCATCTCGATTAATTAATTTTAGTTTAGTCGTTCTCAATAATTTTAATGCTATTGTTTAATTAATATGGAACATTATCATGCCCAATTGATTGAATAATAAGATTTGGTTTTGATGCGAGGTCGGAGACAATAAAATAGGAGAACAATTATCTATTGTGGCTTTTCCAAGTAGGTAGACTAATTACTTGAATTTGAGAAATTTAAATAATTTTTGTAGCCTATGATCAAGATTACAATTAGATTAAACTAAACTCTTAAATTGGAAGTTTTCGTAAACTGTTTATTTTATTTATTTTTATTCTTTTACTTAGGATTTCATTAAAAATACACCCCCCCCCCCCTTTATTTGTTTTTAACATTGAGAAGTTAATTAATAGCTCCTTTGGGATTCGACCTGATTCCACTATTTCTACAAGTTAGAGTTAGTTAATGAGTTTTTTATTTTGGCGGGCTTCGACAACCAGGCCATTTGTTGACTGTGATTGGATGTTTGTAATGAAGTCCGACCTATAGGGTATTCTATATTCTCGTTCTAATGTAGATTCGTTTGCTTTTGGTTACATGCAAGAAGAGGGGATAGATGTTCTTTCTCCGTTTGTGTTCTTGCATGGAACTTTGTCTCTTGGCTTTATTGCATTGATCATTTTTTGGTGCAGTCTTATAAGCATTCTGACTCTTTCACATTTGTTTGTTGCTTTGCAAGAAATTGGTTTGCTCATTCTGTTTTCAGTAAAGCTACTTGTGCAAACTTGCATCATTCTGCTTATGTTATATGTAGATGATTTTTTTGTTGCATCTGGTAGTTTTGATGAAGTTATGGAGCTTACAAATTTCTTGAATTTTTGTTTTGAGATGAAAGAGATTTGTTTAGATTTGGAGTATTGTTTGTGCTTTGGTTCCTTGCCGTTTTGATCTAACACAGTTTGTTTCAGCATAAACATGGAAATTTGTGTTTGACATTTTGGTATGCAGCGTTTAGGCATTCAGTTTGGTATTAACTCCGTTTGATGAGAATTTTTGTTTGCTGAATGGTTTTGTTTCTGAAGAGTCAGTTTTGGTTTCGCAAACTTCTTGACTCTGTTTGGCTGCTTATGTAGTTTTGAGAGGAGATACCTCATTTGTTTTGGTTCCATGTTTCTGGCAACATTATGTTTGAAATTTTTTTGGATAAGTTTTTGATGTTTTCAGAGATATTGTATGTGAGAACGGGTTCAGGTTGCTGTTGATGGATTTAGTTCATTATTCTACTGAATTTCTGAGAGTTCTGATTGATCTGCTCAGATTCTGAGGTCTTGAAGACCATTTTGATTTGCTCTGAATGGGCAAATTCTGATCCAATTCTATCTGAAGTTATGTTGCTTCGATCGAGCAAGCTTTGATCCAGGTGTGTCTAGAATTTTGATGATATCGATATCAATTTTGATATTATGATGTCATTATGATATGTACTTCAAGAGGGTAATTTGTAAAATGTGAATTATACATCATTTGTATTTTAACCCTTTGGTGAGGCTTACTTTTATCTTGGGTTAGTTGGGTGGTTAATTGTTAACCACATGTGGATGCGTAATAGAGCTATTGTATATAAAGCTCATTGGGTTCATCTTCAACCTTTGAGAGAAACCCTAGCCACCATTTGAGCTTCTTGGAGATTTCCATGGCAATTGTGAATGAGAAAAGCTATCTCATAGTTCTGAATAGTGGAGGTAGGGCTAGTCGCGAACCACTTAAATTCGGTGTGCTATTTTCTTATCCATCTTCTTCTATTTGTTTATTCATCTCATTTGATTGTGATTTTGAATCGATTTGGTAGAAATCTCCATAGATTTCTCAACACATTGCAACCTCAATCCCCACAAAAATCAAACAATCATTCACTGGAATATTTGGTTTAAAATGTACTTTGTTTTTTGTCTAACTGTATAATGTTTTTATTCTTTCTTTAAATGCTATTTATATTTTATTTTCTGTTATCAATTGCTTAAATTAGCTTATTTGGGGATTTAATTGTTAATTAAATGCATGTATAACATAATTCCTTGGCGATGTAGGTATATGCTACTATGTAGGTTTATTTACATCTATTGTTTCGTGTTTTTTTTCCTTGCATCTCCTACTAGATTAATGCATGTATAGCATAATTCCTTAGTGATGCAAGTGTATGCTACTATTGTAGGTTTATTTACATATATTGTTCCCTATTTATTTATTTTTTTTGCATCTCCTGTTCCTGGTTATATACTCATGTGTACCAATACATACTGTAGTGATTTCAGTCGGAACACATCAGTTGGTGTACACACCGTTTGCAAACCCATTGAACATCCACTACACGTCTCTATCTCCTTGGTCATGTAGGTGTATGCTACTAAGTAGGTTTATTTACATGTATAGTTCCCTGTTTTTTGCATCTCTTGTTCCTGGTTATATATCCATGTGTACCAATACATACTGTCGTGATTTCATCCAGAACGCATCAATCGGTGTACACACCGGTTGCAAATCCATTGAACATCCACTCCACTTCTCTATCTTCTGTTACCGGTATACCATTCACTTTGGCATTCCCATATTTGTAAAGAGAAAGACTAGACACTTTCGAACTTCTGTCCAATTCGAGACATGCAGTGATGATGGATAAAAGTTGAGATATTGTGGATCCATGGAAGATGTCAATGCATATTCTGTTGTCATTTGAATATACATTCACGTCGTCTCAAACCCCATTAAAAACAATTATAATCGACGTTGCTTCCATTAACAAAGAATCAAAGAATCAAAGAAAATCAAACAAAAACTTGTGAATATCTTGGCTAAATGAAAGTGAGATCAAACAAGACTCATGAAATATCTTATGTGCACAATTGTATCCCCAATCTACAAAAACAAAATCACCATCGAAAGGGGAGTGAGAGTGAGATCGATCTACGATTGAAGAATGTGGCAACTGTGAGATACAGTGCTACAAAACGAATAAAAAGAAAAAGAAAAAAAAAATCAATGGCCAAGATTGAGTGTCGAGGGATATATATATATATATATATATATTATTTATTTGATTCAAATAATTGATGAAAGTAGATATTTGGGGGTATAAAAGAGCAAAAACAATTAAAAAATAAAATATAAAATATTGGTAGTTAGATATATCTAAGGGCACTATGAGAACATAAATATTATCTCTCTTCACCTAATTTTGATTTAGACAAAAATTTAAGTAAAAAAAATTGTAGACATATTCTAAATAAGAATGAAAAATCTAAGGACCAAAATTGAGTATTATTAAAATGTCAGAATAAAAGTGTCTAATTTTGAAATATAAAGACTAAAAATGGGTATTATTGGAATATCAATGATGAAAATATTAATTTTTTAAATATAAGAATAAAACTGAAACTAAAAATGCAATGGGAATTTGCTACCCATAGCACTTTTTGGCCCACCTATTTTAATTATAGCACAAATTTTAAACAAATTCATACATAGCACATTTTTTAGATTCCTTTTGAATTTCCAAATATACCCTTTCTCTTTATGTCGTTGTGTGCCGGTGGGTGGCGAAGGTGGAATTCAGCGGAGGTGAAGTTGAGGGCGGCGCCGACGAGTTTTTCCGGCGAGAGGGAAGACAATTAGGGGAAAGAGGAGAGTTTGGAGAAACAGAGGTCTGGGAACAGAGTGCCATTGCAGAAGGAGAGAGGGGTTTGTTGATTGTGAATAATTTGAGGATTTGAAGAAATGGGTTTTGAAGAGAAGAGGATGAAGAAGAAGGTAAAGGTGAAAATGACGGAAATGGAGGGAGAATTTGAAGATATTTGAACTCTGTTTTTTATACCATACATTTTCTAAAACGAGGGGAGGGGGGATGAAAGAGGAAGATGAGGAAATTTGAATGTGAGTTTTCTCAAGAATAAACGATTGAAGTCTATTATTTAAACTGATAGACTAATGGACCTTTTAGTCATTTTACTAAGGTTGTTTGGTTTTTCTGCCCCAAATAAATAAGTTTGAGAATTGTGGTGTACATGAAATTATTTGGATTTTTTTTAATATATATGCAAAATCCCGAGATGCAATTTACCAAAAAGAATATTTATATATCATAGTGTAAAGTTAGAAACTAGGCAAATTCCTCCTTCCGACACGTCGAAAGACTTTTACTTCGTTTCACTACACGCCTCCCTTTCTCTCTCTTTTCGTCATCTCGTGGGCGATGGCTGCTTTCTAAATTTCTACGGGAGTTTCGTCAAAGCCATTTCAGTTTCAGGTGAGTTCAATATCCTTTCTATTTCTCTGTGGAATTTTCGATTAAGACTAATTTCACATCAAACTGCTGCCGGTTTCATAAACATTTGCCAGAAACGATGCTATATATTAAGGCGCCATTAAGATTAGATGTATGTTTGGAAGTGTTTCGTTTTCGTATAATGTTGTTAATTATAAATTCCCTATACAAATTGAAAAGGATGTTAAGTGTTTTCAATTCAGCGGATAATTGGGTTTTTCGATTTCTAGGGTTTGTTGAGATGGATTCTATCTCTCCGCTGCTTCTCCGGTGTTCTGGAGTTGGTGTGGGTATGGATGCGCTTTCTCCAATGCATTTTATTTTTGCAACGCACAACAGATTCCCTACTGGAAGGAAATCATTGAACTCTGTTTTTTCAAGCTCAAGTTTTTCTTCATACCCGGTTTCTCGATTTCGAATTCGAGCCAAGCGCTCTCAAATTCAAGGTATTTTTCTCCCTTCAAAGAATATGGATGTGCTTTTTGTCTCTCATTTTCATGCTTTCTATGAAAATAACCTAGGAAAGGACACCAAGTATTATATTTCATGGTTCCACATATCTGGGGTCGTTTTAGATTAAAGAAGTTATATGAAAATGTTAGGGATATTTGGGCCGTGTTTAAGCCACCAATAATAATAATCGGTAAGTTAGCTTGTAATTTCTCATCTCTATTATAATAACTCACAACCCTAGAGATGAAGAGCTTCATAAGTAACTAAGAGGTGAAGAGTCCAATCTACGATAGCGTGCTTAGGAAATAATTTCCTACCGATTTCTTTGACAACCAAATAACCCCTATGTTATAATATATACCACAGGTTATCATAATTTATGTTATAATAATCTACACTTAAACACAATATAATAACCCATCGTTTATAATAATCCAACCACCATCTCACATGCACCTTTAAGGTTTCATTGTATCTGCCCCCTAATAATTTCTGAATTGAAAGATTAGGTGTAGTGTTGGAATGTAAAATTTTATCTCTCCTTATGAAGAATTGTAGCTCCCATCATTGTATAAACTGCATCATTTGCAGGCTCTCCAAAAAATGAATGTTCATCTGATGATGTTTGTTTCTTCAGCATATACTTTGACTCTATTAAAGCTTTGTCGGTCATAGCGCTAGTTTAGTTTCTATTCTTTGTACTTTGATATTTTGGATCCTGCAAGTTCACGTAACCTGGTCACAGATTTTCAGGATTATGCAAAACCTTCACATCTTATACAAGCCTCGAAAGTGGAAGTCTGCACGAAAGCTTCAATAGAGAAAATCCTATCATCTTTGAAGGGAGATGAATCAAAGTCCTTGTTCAAGGTTGACATAAGTACAAGCAAGCTCTATAGATCAAATCTAAGTGACATGAATGCTGGAATTCTCCTTTGCTTGATAGATGAAAAGGGTAATTCCATATTACAGAGAATACCTGCATGTTTCATGGCAGATTATGACCATTCTAAAGAAAAGAATATTTTAGATGGTGCTGAAATTCTCAGATTCCAGAGAGGTTCTTTTGATGAGTTTGTGTTCAAGGGACCTAAACTGAGTAGATTAGAAGCTGTTTGGCTCAGTGTTGACTCAGGTTAGTTTGTGCCATTTAATGCCTACTGCTGGGAATGGAAATGGTTAAGAAATATAGTAAAACGAAATATCTTTGAAATAGTGCTTGGTATTTCAGATTTACAGTAAATGCATTTTATTTTCCAGAAAATAGGGGTCTCTTTTAGAATTTAAATGATTTCGACTGCCTATGTCGCTTGTATGGAATCAATTTTGGCTAACAAACCTTTTAGGGAATTTGTCTTCCATAGCATATTTTTGGCTCTTCATTACAATTGTAGCACATTTTTTCAGATAATTCATTCATAGCACATTTTGTCCAAAATTTCCAAAATTCCTATTCTACCCTCATTTGTTTGTAGGATCAAGCTATTCTTTTCTCTTCTCTCCAACCTTGTTTCTCTTCTGCTCTCCAACCTTCTTAACTCAAAAATCTCTCCTCCAAGAACATCTCCTCTGCAAATATTCCATGGCCACCGTCTTCTCAACTTGGCTTTGCAACAGAGGCGGCACCGCTGCCAAGTCCAAACTCTTCTGAATCGTCTATCATCGAGCGCCAGACCCATAAACAAACTCGTTCTTCAATCCAAAAACCCTTCGACCCATAAACCTCCATTAAAGTCTCCAAGCTCAGAAGCAAGCAGATTTTCGTCTCAACCCACAAACTAGAATCTCAGCTCCTCTACAGATACCCAAATCCAATGTTTATCCACTGCAATAAAAAAGGTGGAAAAACTAAAAAAATAAAACAAAAGTTGTATTTCATCAATTAACTCAATTAACTCGAAGAACTGATGGTTGGCGACTTGGGGTCACTGAAAAATTGGAATTAAAGCATCAAATTGCTTCGAACAGGGGTTTTCTCAAAGATAAACGATAGAAGTCTATCAGTTAAACTGATTGAAGTCTATCAGTTGAACTGTTCGTGATTGAACAGTGCAAATTGAGCTGACACTTTTATCAGACCTGGTTGGTTTTTCTGCCCCAAATGAATAAGTTTGGAAATTGTGTTATACATGGAATTATTTTGTTTATTTTTAATATACATGCAAAAACCCCAACCTTTTATTTTCCTGCATCTTAGCCAGGCCAGTGGAGAGTAGGAAGTCTAAGCCTGCACGTCATATCTCAGTTAAAATCTGAAAGGGAAAAGCTTCAATACACGGGTATGAAATTTGAATTCCGAGCTGAGGATCTATTGCTGGGTGAGGGCAGTGACAATTCAATGGTGGAACTTCGGCCCTGCCTCGTATCGGAACTATTTGGATTTGAACCCTCATCCTTCTTGATTGAAAGCCCCACCTTTTCAAATTTAGCAACTACATCCAACGAGGGAAGCATGAAAGAATATGCAGACATGAAGTTCTCTTTGCTTACTTATGATGCGTTATTGATCCTTGTTGGCTCATCTGTTGCATCCTTCTCAGCTGGTGAAAGTGCTAGTCTTTCATTTTTAGCCGGTGGCATTCTTGGCTTCTTGTATCTGCTACTTTTGCAAAGATCTGTAGACAAGCTACCTGCTCCGACATCAACTTCGGAAACAACAGGGAACGAATACCAACGATACAGAGGCCCTCTATCGGCCCTGGCACTGGCAGTTGGACTTTCTGTTCTTACAGTTAAGTTGAACTTGGGAGATTCAACTGCGATGTTGACACCCAAAGATGTTATGATAGGAATGCTGGGATTTCTTGTGTGTAAAGTCTCAGTCGTGTTGGCTGCACTGAAGCCTTTGGCACTGGGTCGAAAGGTAAATGAATGAACATGAATGTTCTTGATTGGAATGCCTGAGATTTACTGTCCATATTTCTTGAAATTGTACCAGGGAATTTGAAACATTCCATTGGCGAGAAAAGGGAGAAGCAAAAAACAAAGAAACTCACGAGCATATTGTGTAGGGCATATAGTTTTTCTCACGAGCATATTGTGTAAGGCATATAGTTTTTCTTTTGTTTGTACAAATACTTGTAAATAATATAATATTTCGGTTTCTCTGGTTGGACTATATCATTTTCTATCCTCCATTTTTCTTCAAGTCACGTGTAGGGCATATATTCTTAAGAATCAAACCCGGGTCTATTGCTTGAATGAAGGTAATTAGCCTAACCGTTGGACTACAAATGCATCTGTTGACTACTGGGCCTCAATATTATACTTGTAACTAGTAAACTTTGGATAATCATTTATGACTTTTTATCACTTCATATTTGATTAAATTATAAATTAGTTCATATATTTGGGAGAAAGTTAAAAGTTAGTTATTTGGTTTAAAAAAAATGAAGTTCAATACTTATTAATTTAAAATAAAACCACATAAATAGTTGTCTTTATCTTCCGTTCAAATTAAGGACCTCATATGATATGAATCAAAATGTGAACCAACATTGTTCATTCAAGTTACTCAAAGGAAGCTTCATTTTACTTGTGGATAGTTACAAGACCTTGAAAAATGGTTACAAAACATTCAATTTTCGAATTTATGGTCATTTACATTTAATTTTAATTTTAAACATTTCATTTATGTGTTTTTAGGTTACATTTGTATTAGTGGTTGTTATAGCATTTAAGCACTCGTGAGTTACAACCTTTAAGATGACAATAAGTTACTTTTAGGGAGTTTATTGGAGGCTATAAATAGCCAAGCTTATGTGTTGTAAAGGAAAAAGTTGAAGTTGAATGAAATCTCATATTTGAGTGTAAGCATTATGCTTGTTTTGTATTCTTGTGTTTAGAATACATATTTAGAACTTGCAATCTAGTTTGATCAATTAGGTCGTGGAGAGTTCAAAATCTTGAAGTTAGGAACGTAGTTCTCCTTTCTTTCTTGATTATTGATCAAATTTCCAAGTAAAATCTGTTTAACTTTCTTGAGGTTATTTTATCATCCGTTTAGGGGAATTCTCTAGCTTAAATGGAGCTTTTTCCTTATCATTTAGTATTAGAGCTTTGACTCTAAAAAGATTATATTCTTACTTTCTTTCTATCTATCTTTCATTTCTCCATATTTCAAGTCATCCTTTTCATGTAACTCTTCATCTTCTCATATTTATTATTTTTTGAATCATTTTTTTTACTGGAAAAAAAAATTGAAAAAAGAACATCATTCCATTATGTATCATCGGGAACGAAGACATTGAGTGGCCAACAATCAATTTTGGAAGAATTTATGACGATCAATTTTGGAAGAATTTTCGAAAGGATTTGGCCGAGATACGACAATCCGTAAATTACATGGGTGAATTATGCAAGAAGTTGAATTTGAGAAATCAAGCCATGAAGTGTCAAGAACCAAAATCAATTCCAAATGAGGGAGATTCTCTAATATCTCATGGGGTGCGATCTGTTCAATGCAATGATGATCAACCACCAATCGAAGAGGAAGGTATTGATTGCGAGTTTGGTAAAGTTGAAAAGGTTGTATTTAAAGCACTTGATGCAGATGTGGTAGAACGAAAACCTCTAAAAAAATATGTGGAAAGCGAGGAGAGTAAAAAACTAGAGACAATAGAAGAAAGTGTGCAAATAAAGAATTTAGATGAAAAACAAAAGAGTGCTTGTGAAGAAAAGATTGTAGAAAAAAATGAGAGTGAAGTTTGTTTTCCAACTAGGGTATTGTTTTATGATCATTCTACTGATCTTTATGGTTCATCAACAACGAATTTGGTTAAGGTTCGGGGCTGTTTTTGTCTTTTGATAAGTTTGGGTTCTTGCTGCGTTTTCAGGTTTCCAGGGTTAGAGTTGCTTTTTGGGAAGCTTGGAGGTCTTTTGGTTAAAAAGAGGAAAAAAGGGGAAAAATGGTTTTAATTTCTCCCTCGCTAGGACTCGAAGCCCGGATCACTTGAAAATCCTATTTAAGCTCATTTTTATCCATTTCCCAAAGCCCTAGCTGCACACTTCCTTTCTCCCTCTCGAATTCCTCTTCCACCGAGAACACCGGATCGCCAATTCTGTGCCGATCTCCTCACCGCCAAGCAGGCTTCACGCCGGATTTCTCCATCGCCGATCGCTGCTCTTCGTCGCGCACAGCCCCTAGCTCGCCTGTTCGTTCGCCCTTGCCGAGAGCAACAGCTGATTGCCAAGCCGTGCCTCCGTCTCCCTTGCGCGTCCGCAGCCTCGCGATCACAGCATCGCGATCGCCCAGTCCCGCGCACCCTTCGCCGAGACGTTCCGTGCCAAATCGTCTTCGCGAGCAGCCCGTTCACCTCAGGTACGTTTCGCCCAAAAACCTTTCTCGTTCTCCGTGGGTATTTCTGTGGCCTGATGTTAAGATCCGTTGACCTTGTGCTATTCGCAGCCTCGCAGTCGCCATCTCGCTTCGTAGCTCACCTTTGCACAGCCCTTCGTCGCACGCTCAAGTTCGCAGCCGAGACCACGACCGTTCGCTTGTCTGAGCCAATCCACCGTGCAGCGTTCACCTTGGCCTTCGCTCCAGCGAACCCTTCGCCCCAACGAGACATTCTGTAATGGCCCAGTTCTTCATTCCAGTTTCTCAGGTACGTTCGGTTAGTTTTTCTGATGATCGGTTGGGCCGTTAGGGCACTTTGGACCCCTAGGGGCATTT
>JBBMKA010000009.1:6185239-6212080 GCA_037833695.1 Sechiopsis laciniata | reverse complement strand
TCGCATGACAAACGCACCATGAAGCTGCAACATATTCAGCTTCGCATGTCGAAAGCGTCACAATCGGTTGCTTCTTTTACTACCAAGAAAAAGTTGTGTTGCCCATAAAGAATGCATATCCCACTGTACTATTCCGATCATCTATGTCTCCACACCAATCACTGTCAGAGTAACCAATCAACTTGTAATCTTCCACTTTCAAATAAAACATCCCAAGTGACACTGTTCCTTGAATGTATCGCAAAATCCGCTCAACGTCTTCCAATGCGTATAAACTGGCTCTTCCATGAACCGACTTATAATGTCAACACTCAATGCGATGTTTGGTCTTGTACATGTGAGATAGCGAAGGCTTCCCATTAAACTTTAATATTTGCTTGCATCTACACGTTTTCCTCCATCAAACTTCAAAAGTTTCGTACATGATTCCATTGGTGTTGCAACCGGATTGCAATTTTCCATCTTGAACTTCTTCAAGATCTCTTTCGTATACTACTCTTGTGATACAAAGATTCTCGTCTCTTCTTGTTTAACCTCCAAACTGAGGAAATACCTCAGCAGGCCCAAATCTATCATCTCAAATTCTCGCATCATTATGCTCTTAAACTCTTCTATCATCGCATTACTATTGCCCATAAATATCATATCATCAAAATAAAGAGCAACAAATATCACATTACCTCCACTCTGCTTTGTGTAAAGCGCAAGCTCGTAAGAACACTGCTTATATCTGTTATCCTTGAAATACATATCAATGCGAGTATTCCATGCTTGCGGTACTTGTTTTAACCCGTAAAGCGCTTTCTACAATTTTAGCATCTTCTTCTCTTCTCTAATTTTCACATATCCAGGTGGTTGCTCAATGTACACTTCCTGTTCAAGCACACTGTTCAAAAATGTCGTTTTTACATCAATTTGATAAATCGGCCATTTAAATTGGGCCGCTTACGAAATGAGCAATCTGATTGTCTCCATTCTCGCAATTGGAGTAAAAACTTCATCATAGTCTATTCCCACTTTTTACTTGTATCCCTTCGCAACAAGTCTCGCCTTGTATCGCTCTATCTTCCCTTGCGCATTCATTTTCTTCTTGCCAATCGGCTGACTTGCATTCGATAATTCTGTCAGCTTCCATGCATCATTGAGCTCAATTGCATTGATCTCTTCATCCATTGCAGTTTGCCACTTCTCATTTCGCACTGCTTCCTCAAAACTAATACTTTCTGCATCTGCCAAAAGACATACAAGATGCACCTCATTTTTCGCATCTTACAATTCTTGCAAACTTCGCATTCTGGGTTGTTGCAGTTATTCTTCTTCTTCTTCTTCAATTGTTTCAGACTCTCTTGGCATACTTATTGATGCAACAATTGGTGATTCTCCAACTTCAATGTTAACTTCCATCGAAGTGTTTCAGTCTCATTCTCTTTCTTCATTTACTCGCACATCGCGACTCACCATCATTTTCTTTCTTATTGGGTTGTACCCTTTTGTTTTCTCATCATATCCAATAAACACATACTTCTTGCTCTTGTCTTCGAGCTTCGCTCTTTGCTGATTAGGTACGTGTGCATAAGCCACATTACCAAACACTCTGAGATGTAAAACTATCGGTTTTCATTCGCTCCATGCCTCTTGCGGTGTTTTATCTTCTAGTTTCGCATGTGGACATCGATTTTGCACATAGACTGTGCACTGCACCGATTCGGTCTAAAATTCTTTTGGCATCTTTTTGCTCTTCAACATTGCTCGAACCATATCAAGAATGGTTCTGTTCTTCCTCTCAACCACACCATTTTGTTGAGGAGTGTATGGTGCGGTTTGAAAACGCCTTATGCCTTGATCCCTGCAATACTTGATAAAAATCGTCAAAGTATATTCACCACCTCTATCAGATCGCACAGCTTTGATCCGTCTACCAGTTTCCTTTTTCACCCTCACTTTGAATATTCTGAACACCTCGAATGCCTCCGATTTTACTTTTAAAAAATAAACCCAAGTTTTCCATGAGAAATCATCAATAAAAGTAATGAAGTACCTTTTACCGCTGAAAGATTTTTGGGGTAATTGATCAGCATATATCCGTATGAATCATCTCGAGCGATTGCTTCGCTTGATATTTTTCTTTCTTCTGAAACGAGGTTCTTGCATACTTACTGAGCACGCATTATTCACAAAACTTTCCATCACAGTCCATCTCTAGTAGCCCATGCACCATATTCTTCTTCGTTAACTCTTTTAGTCCACCATGTTGTAGCTAACCAAAACAAAGATGCCACAGTGTTCCTTTATCTTCTATATCGACTCGCAAATATCTTTCCCGCACACTTCTCAAGTTTAGTCTTTACATGCGATTTCTTTCCATCTCTACTCGAGTGACTAAATGCTTTTTCTTGTCCCTCAAATGCAACAATCAGTCTTTCAAAAATACAGAATAACCCTTTTCTGTGAGTTGTATCAAACTCAAAATATTTTTTTTGAGATCTAGTACATAATAGACATCCTGGACTGACCCTATCAAGCCATCCTTCTACACAAAAGAAATCGTACCTTTCCCTTTTACCTTTACTTTTGACGCATCCCCAAAAGAAACATGACCATCTTCAATTTTTCGCATCTCTTTGAACAGATGCTGGTGTCCATACATTTGGTTGCTTGCCTCTAAGTTGATATACCACACAGTATCATTATTGTTGCTTCCTTCTTTATGTGCCATTAAAAGAACACCTTCATTGGCATTATTTTCTACTACTAAGTTGCTTGTATTTTCAACCCTTTTATCCACACAACAATCTCTCGCAAAATGTCCTTCTTCGCAATTGTAGCATTTGTCGAAATAATAATCACTCACATAGTGACCATACTTGTAACATTTGTGGCATTCAATATTTGACTGATTCGATGTACTGCCTCTTCCTGGACCGCTTCCTCTTTCGTGCCAATTCGCTTGACTCGTATGTCCCTTCTCTGCATCATAACTGTCACTTTGATTACTGCAACCATATCCACGACCTCCACGGCCACGACCTCTACTCTGAAATTTTTTAGAATAGAGTACATCTTCATCTTCGATTGACACCTCGGTTTGAAGCGTTTGCTCTACGTTTCCTCTTTCTTCTTGTTCTTACGTTGCTTGTGTGCCTCAAGAGAACCAGCAAGCTCATCAATAGTAAGCTTCACAAGGTCCTTTAACTCCTCTATCGCGCACACCACATTCTCGAAATTATCCATCAACGATCTCAAAATCTTTTCAACAACTAGCGCATCTGTTAGCTTTTTGCCATTACAATTGAGTTGATTTACCACCGTCTGCACACGCGTGATATAGTCAGATACGCTTTCTGACTCATTCATCTTTATGCTTTCCAACTCGCCGCGAAGAGTCTGGAGACACACTTGTTTCACTCGGTCAGCTCCTTTGAACACTTTCTCTAAAGTATCCACGCTTCTTTTGAAGTAGTTGCATTCGCAATCTTCTCAAAGGCCGATTCATCAACTGCACGGAACAACATGTACAATGTTGTTTTATCCTTCGATCGCGTCTCTTTCAACTCTTTAGTTTGAATTGCCGTATAATTCGCGGTATCCTTTGGTTCTACAAAACCTTCTTCAACAACTTCTCATGCATCATGAGATCCAAGAAGAGCTTGCATCTAGATGCTCCAATTCTCGTAATTCGCTTTCGTCAATCGTGGTAGCGACATTTGACCCGTTACGTTAGCCATCGACTCTGATACCAATATGTAGAAACTAAAATTGTAAATAAAACAATAAAACACAAATTCTCTAAAACACTTTTCTTTATTTTTAAAAAACTCTCTCTACAACTTTCACTTCCTTTCTCTCTAAACTCTCTATTCTTGTTCTCACATTTTTTTCTCTACAATTTACAATGAAGGAACCTTCTATTTATAGCTTATTACAAACTTGGTCTCCAAGTTCTTTTCATAAGTATTTCCTACTAATTGTTAAATCTACTGATTCCTTAATTAGTCTCCTAAATTGACAATCCATTAATTCCTTAATTTTCTACCCACTAATTCTTTAATTAACAATTACATTAAAGTTTATTCCAATATTATGCACATAAAATTAATCTGCTTATCGAAATAAATTTATGGATCTGCCTTTAGTCGTCAAAAAAGTGAAGTACACATTGTCCTTGTATGTGGTAATTCTATCCATTATTTTGAAGTATTTTGATTTAGTGACCGTTCATTCATGTACTCTCTTGAACTTCCATTTACATGATGAAATTGTCAAGCTTGGTTTTTGAATATGTTGTTGGTTGAGTTTTTGTGTGATTCATTGTTTAATCTTTGTGTATTTTTATTAAAAATATATTTTGATTTAGATTCAATCTGATAAAGTTTTGTATTAAGTCTGTGTTATTCCGAACAAATTTAAAATTTATCATTAAATTGACTCACCGGCTAAGTATAATTTTTATCTCAAGTTTCCACCCCATATTACTAAGCCCAACAAAAAAGTCACAATCATAACATACAAAATAAACTGCAACAATATTTCATATAATTGGATTAAGACTTTCAAAACTTTTTTATACCCAACTGCAAAAATTTCACAGTTGTTCATGAAAAAATTGGAAAGCTTTGGAGAATATAATCATACTTTTATAAGCTATCTAGGGTCTCTAGTCATCACATAAACCTCAATACATGGAGAATTACTCCACACATTTGAATGCATCCTCAATATCTCCCTAGCCTTCTCTTTCAAGTATCCCTCACAATTAGATTGCATCAACATGCAAAGCTTTGACACTGTCCCAACCTTCAACATCTCCACAAGAACATCCTTCCTCGCCGAATGTTTCGATATCAACGATAGAATTTGAATTGCCCGGTCCGTTGTTGCAGCCGAAACCCTAAATATTCGCTTTGAAATCACTGCAATTCCCCCGGCGTGGCTGAGAAGCTCTGCTCGCCCATCCGCCATGGAGCATAGTTGGGCCAAGAGGTTGAAGATTAGCTCACTTATGTTCTTTTCTGGCTTCTCGAGCTCGAGTGAGATCAACTCGAAAACCGCCCCGGCTTCGATGATCTTTATTCGGTTTCGTCCCCACAGGCATAGGTCGGTGAGAATTGTGAGGGTTGTTTTGAGAGCTGAATTTGAGATCTTTTCTCTCATGAGATTTGTAATGTTTTTGAAGAAGTCAAGCTTCATTTGGGCGCTTAGAATGTTTGAAGGAGCCGCATCGATTGCTTTCTTCAACACTTCAATGGCGTAGCTTTTGATAATTATGTGATTTTCCATCTCCAATCCCAAAACCCACGTCAAAGAATAAAAAACCTCAAGAAACATAGTTTCAGAAATCGAATAATTCGAAAGAAGATTAAGAATCTTCAAAGCTTCCTCAACCCCACCAACTCTCCCTTCCCTAAAACACCTTACAACAAACAAAGTCATCCCCTTTGCCACCCCGACTTCCTCCATACACTCTCGATTTGCCGTGTCACCCTCCATAGCGAAAGCCAGAAGCTTCTTTAAGGCATCGAATCGAACCCGCTCATCGGGGGAACCAGCGAGATCCCGCAAGAGTTTCCGAAGATGAGTTTTGTCCAAAAGTGGTGGAGGAGCTACAATTTGTTCGGCTCCGCCACTGGGGACGGCGTTTTCGACTGACCAGGACTTGATCAGGCGGCGGAGTGTGTGATTCGGCGTCAAGTCGGAAGCTTTCGTCAATGGCTGCTTGGTGAGAGGGCAAAAGATTGAATCTTTGGAGGTCAAAAACCAATTCTCAATACTTTCACGATCGTAAGTAATTCCAGTGTTGATTGTAACTGGATCTTTCATGATTTGCAATGAAATTGGACAGATGAAATAAGGAGGAACTGCAATTTCTTCCATTGAAAGAAAGAGAAAAAGAGATGATTTTGTGTTGTAATTGGAAGGAGAAAAAAGGAACCGTATTTATATATATAATGGACAGAGAATTTCAGTGGAGTTCATAGATTTCAAAGGAATGGTTTTACCGGTCAATATACTCTGTGGAGTATGATTAAATATGAATATTTATTATTCCACGGTCAACCCATAGGAAAGCAGGCTGATGGAGAAAGTTCCAATTTTCTATCCAACCTGCTTTTTGACTGCCACTTGGCATGTTTTAAATGGATCAAGAATAGTGAAATTATAGAAAATGTGATTTTGATGGATTGAAAGTTCGTGCATTTTTTAATTACTTTAATTTGATATTACTTATTGGCCTAACTTATGCGTGGTGGTTTGAATGTTCTTGTTTTGTTTGAAATTCCCAATGATGGTAATTTTTAGATAATTTCCAATTATGCTTTCTAGGTATATACATAAATGATCAAACTACTATTTTTATAGGTTTATTCGATCTTCCTTTTTCCAAATTTCTAATTTTAGTAATTATATGAATAAAGTTTAATTCTCATTGAAATTGCTTCCATAATTGCTTTCTTTTTTTTTTAATTAAAATACCATTTTGATCCATTGATTACGAGATTTGTTCTATTTTGATCCCTACACTTTTAAATGTTTAATTTTGGTCCCTTAACTTTGTTATTTGTCCAATTTTGGTCTCTCGACTTTACTATTTGTCCAATTTTGATGTTTCGACTTTTAAGTGTCCAAATTTGGTCTCTAAGCTATCAAGAAAGTTAAAAAATTATCCTTTTAGTCAAATGAATGTTTTCTAACTTTTAAATTATTTTCCATCTTTCATCATTTCTCTTTCTAAAGTTTTACCTCTCTTAAATCTACCTCCCTAGTTCTCTTTCCTTGTTTTTTCTCTCTCTTATTTTCTCTTTAATCCATCTCATCAAATTGTTTAACATGAGATCATTTTTCATTTAATCATTCTCCTACTTTGATTTGTCACTTTTTGTTTTCAAAATTCATAGTCTATCATGGAATCAAGAAGAAAATGAAAGAAAATGAAAGAAGAAAAAAAAAAAAAAAAAAAAAAAAGATGGGAAGAGAGGTGAGTCTTCAAAAGAGAAAAATAATGAAAAATAGAAGAGAGAGAAAATAATTTAGGAATGAAAAAAATTTCATTTAATTAAAATGACTATTTTTTAACTTTCTTGATAGTTTAGGGACCAAATTTGAACATTTGAAAATTTACGACTAAAATTGAACAAATAGCAAAGTCGAAGATCAAAATTGGATATTTGAAAGTCTAGAGACCAAAATAGAACAAACTCCAAAGTTGTCGAGGGACCAAAATGGTAGTTTATCCTTGTTTTTTTTTTTTTTTTGAGACAGGCTTCCGTATCCATAATAATTTTAATATAAGAAGACAGTGTAATGTAAATTTTTTTTTTTTTTTTTGAGAACCTGTAATATATATTTCTTAAACATATAGATATAAAGTTAATGGATAGAGTTTTTTAAACCAAAGTTAACAATAAGCTATTTTCGAAAACAAAAAATAATAATAATAATAAAAAGTTTATCGGATGAGTCAATTTGAGTTTTACTGAAAATATATAGATTAAAATTATATATATAAAAGTACATAAACTAAAATGAATCGAACGTAACAGTATTAGCTTAATATTCAAAAAGCTAGTATTTAGTTGTTAAAAGGTTGAGTTAATCCTTGTTAGCTACCTATATCAACATATATATCTAAAAATTAATTTTTTACAAATTTTTTTGACACTTTAAACGTAAGAATTAGTACGAAGACACACGTCTTTTGGATGTTTTCTTTTTCTTACAGTGTCTTTTGGGTTATCTTGCTAACATATGATTTGAAATCAAAAAATGTATTGTCAAGAGATGTGTATGGTCCAACTTTACAAATCTTTGGCCTACAAAACTTTGAGAGGTTTGAATGATTGAATTTGTGTTTGAACAATGTGTGAAGGATTAATTAGTTATAGTATTTGGATGGTGTGTTTTTGTTTGTTTGTTTTTTTTTTTTTTTTTTTTTGAACAAGGATGGTGTGTTTTTGTGATGTTGAATTTTAATAAACTAGTATGTTTTGCCAACCAAAACAAATTTAGCATACGATTTTTTTTTTTTTTTTTTTTTTTTTTGAGAAATATCATACGAATCTTTCTCCCTTTTTTTTTTTTTGAAACAAGAACCTTTCTTCCTTAAATGTTGTTGAATAAAAATAATAATAATAAATTGGAGTTTATTTATTTATTTTTACATGAAGCATAGGCCCTAATCTTTTATATTCTGGGTTAAGCGAACGCGGCTTTAGTAACCATTATCATTGTGTCATAATTGTTGAAATAATTTCAATAATCAAGTTATTTAGACGGGTAATGGAGAAAGGGGCATTTTTTTTCCTATCTCTATTCTTTGATTTAATAATTTAATTTCAATCCCAAATTTAGTTTCATTTTATTGAATCATGTACTTGAGTTTTTATTTTATTTTATTTTTTTTAAATTAATCATCTACTTGAGTTAGGAGTGATTTATGTTCTTTTTCTAGTTCAAACATCATACTTAAGAAACCTTAAAAAAAAAAAAAAACATATTTAAGAGTGAGAGTTATCTCCAAAAAAAAAAAGTGTGTGAATTTAGACTTTAACTTTATTTTTTAGTTCTTAATTAGATGAGGGAATTTTTGTAACTTCTTGTTTAGTTTGTACATGTTTATACTGTTAAGTTATTACCGGTTGATATAATTTAAACTCTACCTTTTTATATTCAAGTTAACACTCATTTTAATTACCTATCATTGTACTGAAACATTTCATAGCACGTTGGCATATGTGGAGTATTGGGCTTCGGCTCATCATTTCACAGGTAGCGGGTTCGATCGGTTTGGTAATGAAAATTACCTATCAATATTATTTTAGTAGTTTGGATGGTTAATTTTGTAGATATTTATGTTTTTTGTTAAATAGTTTTTAACTAAGGCTAAGGGATTCTGTTGTGGAATTTGAGCTTTTTTTGTTTTGTTTTTTTTTTTTTACATATTTTGCTTTGTGCTTGAATTTCTTCTTTATTTAGCTTGGGAATTTTGTTGCCTATTATTTAATCTTTAAATTTAAGGAAATTTAATATTATATTAAAAAAAACCTAAGCTATCTTGTCAAATAGGCAAGGGGTATTCAAGCTAGTGTGAATTGAATATGATTTTCTTTGGTTATTTTTTTACATTTTGGGAGGTAAAATGAGTATTATTCAGGAAATTAAAAAGTGAAAAAAAAGCATTACAATTCAGAGATGAAAAATAGACAAGCTAAGGGCCCAAACAAATAAAGAAGAGTTTTAAGAGTACTTTGGCTCTTAGGTCAAGAGTGGCTCAATTTTTCTACTTGTACATACCTCAAGATTCCAAGTCTCCCATTCCCATTACCATCTTATTTTAAAAAGAGCAGCTTGCCATAAATGATTGAAAACAAAAACTATAAAGATGTCAATATTTTTAACCATCATTTCATTTTCCAATTGTCATAAATAACTTAAGTGTTTATATTTTGAAAATACTCTAGTGTGTGTTTAATAATGATAAATTTTGCTTTCAGACGGGTCGGTACAAATCTTTATTTAATTTTTTGTTTTAATTCATTAATCATTGAGTAAAGAAATTTGAAACGATGACCTCTTAAGTATGGACATAATATGAATTGAACTATTATTTTTGTTATCAAAATCTTTGCAATCGATATTGTTTGAATGGTCTATGACATACTTTTTGAAATATTATAGCAATTTGAAAATAGAATTGTTTTCTAGCTAGTTTTTTTTATAGCAATTTGAAAATAGAATTCTTTTCTAGCTAGTTTTGTAAAGAGGAAAACCTAGATTACATTTTGCATATTAGTGACACATAAATAAGTTGCACCGAGGTGCGACATATGAAAAAGGCAAGATTCTTCTACACAATCATGTGTATGGAAGTCTTTTCTTTTTTAACTTATATTTACCTAAATTTAGAAAGGGTTGCTAAATAAATTATGGATAAATTATAACAAGTTTATTTTTTTTTTAATTCAATATTATTCGTATGGTAGCTTCTTAGTTATCCAGTCTTATATCATTTCAATTTAAGTCGGTTGTTAAGTCGGTTCTTACGGGCATAACAAGTGTTTTTTTTTAAATTAACAATATTGGGATTAGAATTCGTAATTAAGTGGTGAGTATTTGATACATGATATCATTAGTGTACTACTCCTTTTGACACATGATAACAAGTGTTCTTGATATATATAAACCCTTAATTTGAAAAAATAAACAAAAAAATAAAAAATAAACACAATTTTACCTGGTCCAAGTTATTGAAAAAAAAAAGGACAAACTAAAATTAATACATAGATTACGAAAAGAAAAGAAAAAACAAAATATACCATTATGAAAAAATAATTGAAACCAACTTTACTAACTGTTATTATGTATTTTGATCAACAACGCTGTCAAATAGGTTTTATCATTAAAAAAATATTCATATAATATTTTGTTTAAGAAAATAAATTATAAGTGTGCATTGGTAGGAACCGTTTACTTTGAGGTAATCACGATAATTGAAATTTTTTAATGCTCAGAATCTCAGGTGTCCGGAAACACAAATGTCTAGCTTCATTGGATGACTACGTTTATTTTGTAGGAATATTTTTGTACCAATATTTAGTCATATTAAGATAACTGTGTTTCTTTCGTAGGAATCGTATTTGACATGACCTAAATTTACCTAATATTTCAAGAATGGCCATACAATATTCATATAATTTTGTATAAATTTAAAATATATAATTGTTTTTATTAAAGTTTAATTTCATGCCTGTAATAAATTATAAATTTTAAAAGTATAGTTATATAGTTAATTACTTTTTAATAACTTTTATTTATATATATAGAAAGATATAGATAATCAAAATAAATAAAAATTTGAAAAAATATGTCAACTTTATATATTTATATATATATATATATATATATATATAACCAAAAAGTAAAATAAAAAACACTTCAAATTCAATTAAGATATATAATAATTAAATAAAGTTTTTTTTATATGTACATTTTAAAATAGATAAATAAAGAAAATTGATAAATATAAATATATATTAAAAAAAGAAAGGCAAAATTGTACATTGACAATTCTCTCATCGTGGGAATCTTGGAAACCCACCAATCCAGAGGGCATCCAAATTGTGTCGGATGCCCTTCATACACGAATTCTAGGATGCTGGGGAATGTCAAGATACTCAGATATTTTTCAATTACCACGAAACGAATATGGTAATCCAGATGCCCGTTCCATGGGAATCTTGGATCAAAGTGAACAGCCTGACTTAAAGATTATGAGTTTAAAAGTATAAAAAAACATTAATAAAAATAATAAATGACCGCCATTAGTATGTGCTTATTGACCAGAAGTTATAAATTCTAAGTCCCTCCATTCCAATTGTATTATGAAAATATATGAATTGGCTCCAGGTTAATGTGTTAATATTTTGTAAAATGTACTACGTTGTTGAGTCCTAATGTGAGATAGAAGATTCGTTCAGATTTGTCCAACTAGTTAGGGAGGTCTGAAGTGAACGACTTTAGTAAGTATCTAAGAATTCCTGCTTATTTATCGGAAGAAGTTAAAATAATAATAATAATAGTAATAATTGTTAAACTAAAATCCATATTCAACTACTAATCCCGTGAATCTAATCTAAGCAATCGAGATGAACAATTAAAGAGAAGGATCAAAGGAGAAGACAAATGCACACCGATCTAAAGTGGTTCGGACTTGTCTACTCCACTATCATAATGTGTGTTATCTATCTTGATCATCCACACTCAAATAGCCACTGATGAATTCAAGAGCTTTCAAATGGTGGCTAGGGTTTTCACTCACAATCTCTCTTTTTCAAAGGAAGGAGAAACCCAAATGGTATTTTATATACTAGCACTTGATTACACACACTCACATGGTTAGTTAACTAACCCCTAATTAACCCAAGTTAACATAACTCACCTTATGGGCTAATACATGATGTCTAATTCACCTAATAATAAAATATCCTCTTGAAGTACGTATCATAAAAATGGCAATCAAAATATTAGATTGATTTCGAAATCATCAAAAGCTTCAGACACACCTGGATCAGAACCTATTCAAGCTGAATAGTCATAATATCTTAATTCCAGACTCACCTAGATCAGAAGCTACTCAAACAAATCGGCTCAAATCAAAATGTCAAACAAACTTGGCTCAGAATTCGCCCATGTAGAACAAATCGCACAAATACTCAAATCTCTCAAAAGACAAACCTTTTGTCAAAATATCAGAAGGATTGTGAACCGTGTTCACCTTCAATAATGTTAACCTGTTCTCAACAACAGCATCTCTAACAAATGGGCATCAATATACTTAGTTCGATTATGGAATGCAGGATTTCTAGACAATACTAGAGCACTCTGGCTATCACAATACAAATCAGTGAGACAATCAAAATCAAGCATTTCAGATATCAAACCTTTGAGCCACAAAGACTTCTTAACTGCATCAGCCAAAGTAATAGATTCAGCCTCAGTCGAGGACAAAGCAACAATTGACTGCAAGCTAGACTTCCAACTTATAATATTGCTGAACAACATGAAAACATATCATGTGAGGGATCTTCTCCTATTAGAATCAGCAGCATAATCAGAATCAACATAACCAATAAGACTTGATCCCACAGAATCATCAGATCTCGTATACAAAAGACCCTTCGCGGCGGAGCCTTTAGTATACCTCAATATCCACTTAGCTGCTTCCTAGTGAGCCTTACCAGGATTGCTCATATACCTGCTAATCACACTCATCGAGTGTCCCAAATCAGGCCTACATGATATCATCACATATATTATACTCCCAACCAAATTAGAATAAGGAACCCCTTTCATATCTAAAATATCATCTTTGGAAGATGGTGAATGATTTCATGATAATTTGCAATGCTGAGCTAATGAAGTTTTGACCGGCTTGCAACTTTCCATGTGAAAGCGTTTCACAATACCAGCCAGGCACTCAGGTTAACTGATACTTAAACTGTGATTATCACGGTCTCTATTCAACTCCATTCCCAAAATCTTCTATGCAGCACCCAAATCTTTTATCTCAAATTTGTTATTCAACAGATCCTCTACCCTCTTAATCTCAACAACACTACTCAATGCAATCAGAATATCATCCACACACAACAGAAAAATGATGAAACAATTTGCATTGACAGTCTTTCTGTAAACACAATAGTCAAAGGCTGCTTAAGGAGTCAAAACACTTATTCCACTGCCTCGAAGACTGCTTAAGGCCATAGATGGATCTTTTCAAATGACAAACCACATCAGACTGACCCTCTATTTCATATCTAGAAGGTTATTTCATAAAGATATCCTCATTCAAGGTTCCATACAAGAACGTTGTAGTTACATCCATCTGCTTCTATTCAAGGTTGAATTGAACAACCATAGATGATAAGGCTCTAATAGAAGAATGTATGAAAATTGGTGAAAAAATTTCAATGTAGTCAATCCCTTTTTTCTTGTATGTAACCTTTAGCAATCAATCTAGCTTTAAACCGAGGTTGAGCAAATCCCTTAATTCTTGGTTTCACCTTAAACAACCATCTGCAGTCAATAACTTTGCAATTTTCAAGACGATCCACCAAATCCCAAGTATTATTTTTCTTCAAATAAGCCATTTCCCAATCCATCGCCTCAATCCATTCAACAGAGTGATTGGAATTCAAAGCTTGCTTATAGATATTCGGTTAAGAAATGCTTTCATTATCATAACAATACAAAGTAAAACCTATAAACTGAGCTTCATAATATCTTGATGGAGGTTTAATTACCCTCTTCTGCCTATCTCTGGTAAGCTGATAGGACTGAATATCAGTATTAACAACTGGACAATTTGCTAAATATTACCCTTTAAACTAGTAGGAACATCTTGTGGTTCAGGAGCAACAACTACGGGATCAGATTGTGCAGTATCATCAATATGCACAGATGGCTCAACAGAAGAATCTCTGAATATAGAAGTAGAAGAAGAAGTTAAATCATTGTTTGAATCCTTGCCAAGTAACTCAATCTCATAACTGGTCAGCTTGGTAATTTCTGAATTATTTCCAATTTCACTACTAGAAGTTTCTTTCCATGGAAATAATTCTTCGTTGAATTTGACATCTCACCTTACAAAACATTTTCAATCTCCTGATTCAAGAGACCAAAGCTTGTATCCTTTCACTCCAGAAGGATATCCAATAAAGATACATTTCTTGGCTCTAGAATCCAACTTTTCTTGCTTAGTATGTGCATAGGCTGCACAACCAAACACTTCCAAATGTTTAAGATTTGGTGGAGAACCCATCCAGATTTCTTGAGGAGACTTAAAATTCAAAGCAGTCGAAGGACTTCAATTAATGATGTAGGCAGCAGTGTTAATTGCCTCATCCCAAAAGACTTTGGAAAACCAGCAAAAGATAGCATGCATCTCACTTTCTCCAAAATGGTTTTGTTGAACCTCTATATAAGTCCATTCTGTTGAGGGGTGCCATGAAAAGTCAGAAATCTCTTAATCTCATATTGTTTGCACAAATTATTGAAGTCTTGATTCAGAAACTCCAACCCATTATCTTTTCTCAAGGCCTTAACTTGCTTTCAAGATTGTTTCTCAACTAAAATCTCTCACTCTTTAAATTTCTGAAATGTCTCATCTTTGGTCTTTAGCATAAAGACCCATAATTTTCTAGAGTGATCATCAATCAGGGAAAGAAAGTAACGTGCTCCACCATGAGTTTGGACCTGAGCGGGACCCTAGAGATCAGAATGAATATAATCTAATATCCCTTCTGATTTAAACTATGAAGCCTTAAAACTCAATCTGGTAGACTTGCTCAAAATGCAATGCTCACAATTTTCAATTGCTGATGGCTTCAGAACACCCAACAAGCCTTGTTTAGATAAGCAATCAAGTCCTCTATGACTGATGTGGACTAATCTATTATGCCATAATCTTGAAGCCTTCAAATTCGAATTAGAAACTACATTGACCTTGACCTTGAATAACATAAAGTTCTTTAACAAGTTTTCCAGTTATCTTAACTTTGATGTTTTTGCTAATCACCAACAAACCATGGCGAGACTTGTAGTCATAACTAGTAGCATCAAATATTTCCAAGCAAATGAGGTTTTGTCTCAGGCCAGGCATATATCGAACATCAGATAGCACTTTAACAGAACCGTCATCCATACTGAATCAAACTAAGCTTATACCTTTAACCTCACACTGTTGGCTATTTCTCAAAGTTACCTTGCCTGTATCAATATCTTTCAAATCTTCAAAATGATGCTTATAAGGGGATATATGGAAGGTACAATCTGAATCCATAATCCATTGACTCTTATAACAGTCATCAGAATTTCTAGCCATAAGCACCTCCGCAGAATCATAACCATCAAGGACATAGGCTCTGCTTTAGACTTCCTAATAGGTAGCATGCCTTTCCTTTTCAGAACGGAATGATTATACTTAATGTGCCCCTCACCTTTGTAGTAATTACAAGTAAAAATCTTTTTTTGCTATTTCGGCCTTTCTTCTTCTTTGCAGATTTTGAGCTCGATTTACTTGACTTACTACTCTGACCATTTGAAGATTTACTCTTCACAAAAAGAGTCTCAGAATCTTTTTTTCTCAATTCTCATCTCTAATACCCTGGTTCTCAGTGAGTAAAAAACTTTATCTAGGGTCAATTTTTCACTATCGTACTTGATGACTGACTTTAGCTCTTTGAACTTGTCGGGTAATGAATTGAGGAGAATCACAACCTGATTTTCAGAATCAAGCTTCACCCTAGTATTGGTCAAATCACCACAAATTTTGTTGAAAGCATCTATGTTTTCCTCCAAACCCTTAGACAGATCCATCCTAAATCAGAATTGACTCCTTCGAATATATCTTGTTGGTTAGTGATTTAAACATGTAGAACTCATCTAATTTGGCCCACAGAGTTGCTACATCATCAATTTTGCCAACACTTCTCAAGACAATGTCGGCCAAATGCAGGATGATTGTGCTATAGGCTATCTCACATGACTCTAATTTCTCATCTTCTGTCATGGTAGCAGGCCATTTAGGAGGGACATCTAAGGCTTTTGCAACTTTCTGTTGCACCAACAAGGCTTTCATTTTCCTCTTCCATAAGCTGAATCCACTTTTCCGTCAAATTTATCTATAACAAACTTAGCCGACATATTTGGAAACAATCACAAAGCAAGAAAGCAGATTATTTAGAGGATTCAAGCTTCAACTAGAAAACAAAAAGATCAACAAATCAGAATTACCCTGCCAGATAACAAAGCAGCTAATTACAAAAAAACTGTCTCAGAAATTTCAAATCAATATCTCGGAGTAAGCCAAATTTCAACTAAAATTATCAGAATTTCAACTAAAAATTTCAGCTCAAAAGTTCTCAAAATTGAGCTAAACTAATAATAAGCTCAGTATTTCTAAGTTTCCAATCAATTTCAAAGATTAACTTCAGCCAAATCACAATTGCAACTCATCATACACAGCCTTGTGTAGTAGCAATTTCAATCTATTTTCATCATATAGCAGCAGCATAAACAATATTGCATTAACGATATTAAGCAAAGAGCACATAGACTCTCAACTTCAAAAAACAATTTACAGCTAAATTTAGATTGCTAAAGTCAAATGGCGATAAATTATTTGGCCAATTTCTAGAGTAAACAAACGATTCCGAGATTGATTGTTTGGAGGATTCTAAATTCACGCCTGATAAAAGGACAATTTAACCACAGCAGACATTGATTCTAAAATTCATATGATCGAATTTCTACAATTTGTCGAAAAAGATTTAGTCGCGGAGATATGCGAAACGCAACATCATCTTCAAAAACAGGTGCAAGTTAAAGCGAAACTCAAAATGGTTGATTCCTTAGAGAAGACGTAGGAATAAAAACCTCTCGATTCAATAATTCGTCGATCATTAATGTACCAAAAACATCAATGAAATTGGAAACAAAATTAGAGAGCATTAGATCATGATGCTTTGAACGATGAAACGCAGAAGACGATTCCTAAATGTTGACTTCGTTTGCTCCAATCGAGATAAAATCATGCCCAAACTGAAACCCAAGCTCATACTGATCTCTTATGTTTGATTTAGGAGAATAATCATCAATTTCCAAATTAATCAAACAAGAGGTGAAGCAAATCAACCCGATATTTCAATATCTACTGAGTCAATTTCAAAATGAGATGCCACAGTGCTCAATCTTCCTCAAATTATGATTGTTGAAGTGTTTTTAAAGCCGATTCAGAGAGAGGATTTTAGCAAAACAGTAGGTGTGATTTTAATGAAGTAAACTCAAAATATTTCCTTAATTCATAGTACAGCAGATTCACAAATGGATTATAAAATAAGCTTGCAGTAGAAAACCAAAGTCTAAAGCTCTGATACCAATTGTTAAACTAAAATCCAGATTCAGCGACTAATCCCATGGATCTAATCAAAGCAATAGAAATGAACAATAAAAAAACAATTAAAGAGAAGGATCAAAGGAGAAGAGAAATGCACACCAGTCTAAAGTGGTTCAGACTTGCCTACTCCACTATCATAATGTGTGTTGATCTATCTTGATCATCCACACTAATAATGTCATTAATGAATTCAAGAGCTCTCAAATGGTGGCTAGGGTTTTCACTCACAATCTCTCTCTCTCAAAGGAAGGAGAAACCCAAATGGTGTTTTATATACTAGCACTTGATTACACACACTCACATGGTTAGTTAACTAACCCCTAATTAATCTAAGTTAACATAATTCACCTTATGACTAATACATGATGTGTAATTCACCTAATAACAACAACAACAACAACAATAATAATAATAATAATAATTTTTCAAAGAAAGAGTTTAGAAAGTAATGGATGGGTGGATATGAAATCAGAGGAAAAGATATTCTAATTAAAGGGGTGGTTCAAGTAATGGATGGGTGGATATATTGTTGGAACTATTTGTTAATTAATTAATTGATTAATAGTAATTATTAAATATTCCTAAATTTAGTGTCCCATGATATTAGTAACTACTTAACCACCCATTACCCCACCCATTTTTTGAAACCACTAATTTTGTTTTTCATTTATCGTTGTTTTGTAAATGGTAAAAATATTCAATAGTGAATCTGAAGAACCTACAGAGAAAAAGCAAGAGTTTACAGAGAACTCTTCTCTATTTTTCTACTTCAGTTTTTGGTCCCCTATACCCATTTTTCCCTTTAAAAAATAACACCATTTGAGTTAGGAAGAGTGAGGGTGCAGAAGAACCAAGAACTCTGCTGCTGATGTCCATTGCTCGTGGTCGTGTTCCAGTCGAGGTATACATTGACTTCATTTTCGGTTACCAAAAATAATGGCGGGAGGTACGCTTTAATTATTAATTTTAGCTTCTGCTGTACGTGATTAATTTAATCACATTTATATATTTGTGTTAGAAATCTCTAACATTTAGTATCAGAGCCAAGTTTAAGCTTTGTGTTAGAAATCTCTAACATTTGGTATCAGAGCCAAGTTTAAGCCTCTGTCTTGTTTTATGGTAGCCATTAATGAGTTTTTTTATTTATGTGATTTTCTTGATTTTGTGGCTATTATTTAATAATAACATCATGAGTTAATAGGAAATTAAATTGTGAGAATTTCCATACAAAATTTGTGAAATTTGAAATTTTGAATAAAAAGTTATGGCCAAATGTGAGTTTTGTATTATCTGTTTTGTAAGCTTCTGTGTTCTGATGTCAGAATGTTGAAGATGGCTAATAAGTATTTAAATAAATAATACATAATGAGAATTTATCCATACAGAGTGGTTGATTTTTCATTGATTTTTTTATTAAGAATCCTCAATGATATTATTTGGCATTATTATTTTGTGATATCTTTCAGATTGTGTGATATCTTTTGGACAAACAAACAAATTCAAATATGTATATTATCATTTGTGTTTTGATAAATTGAATTTGATTTTTTTTTTTTTCTTGTGATATAATGCATATGTAGAATTGAAATATCTGGCAAATATAGTTTTGCATATAGTATAAATCCATATCTGTATATTTTTTATTTTTGGTGTAATTGATATCTTTTGGGTTATGCGATATCTTTTGGTGTTCTGTTATATCTTAAGCCATGACTATTTTTGATATTTTGGCAATAGAACTTGGAAATAATTACTTCTGTAATTGTTCTATTGTAATCATTATGTGTTACTTTGGCAGAATATTTTTGCTATATCTTTTTTGTCCGATTTTGTAATATCTAATAGAATTGATCATGTGATCTCTTTTCGCCTCTTGGATTGAATTTTAGCCATGTATATTTATTAATACAAATAATTTCAAATTTGTATATTTGTCATTTGTGTTGCTAGTAAATTGGATCTGATTTTTCATTTGTTTGTGATATAATGCATTAATGGATATGCCAAATTTATTAATTTAATTTTCGGCTAATTTGGCTATCTAGATTTTGATTACTGTTTATTAAAAAAATTCAAATCCATTTTTGTTCTGGCTTGGGATTTGATTTTTTATTTGTTCAGAATTTTCTAGAAAATCTGGAATTTTTGGCAAAAATAATTTTGCAATGGTAATTTATTTTGTTATGTTGTTGTGTATTTTTTGTTATATGCATATTGTAGTACCTTATTTTTAATTTATTAAACAATTGCATATAAATAAAATATGATTAATTGAGAATTGATCTCACACCATTTTGTAGGTACATATATATGTTGAACCATTAAGCTAGTTGATTATTTTATTGACTAGGTTGGTTCTTTAAATAATTTATGTGCGGTGTTGTGATCAATTTAATACATTATGCTTATTAAATATTTCAGTATTAATTTTAATTAATTATGTATAATGGAATTAATTATTAATGGCTCAGTTTTGTTTATATATTATCTATATTTTGGTTGCATTATTATTTTTATAATTATTCATGCAATATTAAGTTAGATAATATTATTTCTTTATAAATACATTAATATTGCTTGAAGAAATAATTGAGCCTAATTTTTGTCATGTTTAAGTGATCCATATAATGTAATTTAATTTAAGAGTAGTCACATCATCTTTAATTAATTTATATTATAATAAATTTTATTAGAATCACATTTGAATAATAAACATTAATTGTGATTAATCTGTGTAATATGGCAAATCTTATCCGACAGGAATTTTTATCATGTTATAAGTGATTAATCAGGATAAAATGTTAAATTATATTTTCTAATTTGTCCACTGGAATTAGAAAAATGAACATAATTTAATAGTTTTATCATTAGGTTTAAATTAATCTAATTGAATTAAAACTTTAGCCCACATGCAAGTTTTATGTCACTAGATTTATATTTTTTTTATTATTCTACCTTAGTAGAATAATACTTCATGTAATTACGATAAAATATTAAATTATATTTTCTAATTTACCCACAGGGATTAAAAAAAGGAACATAATTTGATAGGTTTATCATTATGGTTAAATGAATTCATTGAATTAAAACTTTAGCCCACATGGAAGTTTTATGTCACTAAATTCATTTTTCATTATTCTACTTCGGTAGAATATACTTCATATAATTAGGATAAAATATTAAATTATATTTTTCGAATTTACCCACAAGGGTTAGAAAAAAGAATATAATTTGATAGTTTTATCATTAGGCATAAATGAATCTAATTGAATTAAAACTTTAGCTCATATGCAAGTTTTATGTCACTAGATTCATATCATTCATAATTTTACATTATAGAATATACTTCATATTAATTTGGATAATATATTAAATTATATTTTCTAATTTACCCACAGGGATTAAAAAAATAATAATAATAATCTGATAATCTTATCATTATGTTTATATGAATCTAATTGAATTAAAACTTTAGCCTACAGGTAAGTTTTATGTCACTAGATTCATATTTTTCATGTTTTTACATTGGTCGAACATGTTCATGATTCTGCATTGGTAGAACATACTTCATATTAGTTTTAAAGTAAGTAACATGAGCATATTTAGGTAATTGTAGCAATTCTATATAGGAGTTTCTCTGCAATACGATGTGTTGTTCCTGAGCTCAAATCCCTTATAAATTTGGAAGGGAATAATTGTTTTTCATCTGGGTAGAGAATTAGGTTTGTGGAATTAAGAAATGTAAAATTTCTTGAGAATAACTTGATTAGTGGGATCAGGATATTGATCCTGAGAAAGATCATTTAGATGCTCAGTGTGCCACTTCAAGTGATGGACTGATCATTCTTGTTAACAATGTGCCTTAAGTTCAAATGCATATTGAAGAATATGCCGTATAAGAACCACAATCTGTCCACCAATGGTATTTGACATTCCATGATGTCATCCCTTCATTTTGTTTCAAAGATAACGTTATGGCTCAATTTATATACCAGAAGGTCAGTGGGAGACATTATATTTAGCCTTATGCCTTGACCTCAAAATGAGCTAGAACGGGACAGATGAAGAACATTTCATCAACATTGGTTGTTGAGATGTTATAAAATTTTCAGAGTAACCTAGGTGTTGACCACTTAAGAGTTACAAAATAATTTATAAGATTCCTTCAAGGGTCAAAAGATTGCATGCTCATGTTTAGATGAATTTACTATGGAGGTCGAGTTCGTATTATGTTGTGAAGCTATCTCACATGGTGTATGGTTGAAGAGTTTCCCTTTCAAGGCTTAGAGTTATTCACTTTATTTGTGAGTCATTAAGAATGTAATGTGACAACTCATGTGTTATTTTTAAAATGTGTTAAATATAAGAAAGTGGTCATTTAACACATTAACACTAAGTTGAGGATTTTTTATCCATTGTCTAAAGCATGCAACTAAATAATTTTCAAGGATCATGTCATCATAATGGAACTTGTTCCTCTATGTTTATATTTATTCAATATTTTGTTGAAACTCTTATACAGTTTATATTTTCTCATTCAGTTGTGCACATACATATTTATTCTTGAGAAAATATTACTTCAGTAAGGACCTAGAATAAACATAGGGTTTATTCATTTAAGTATGTGGTTTGGGTTGAGAAATATGATGCATTGTGAAATATGGAAAATAATACTCGCACTAAGAGGACCTATCGCCATAATCCATGTATCTTGGTTTTCGTTATGATATTGGTGAGGTGATCATGGGCCAAGTGGGAGAATGTTGAAATTATTTGTTAATTAACTAATTAATATTAATTATTAATTATTCCTAAATTTAGTGCCCCATGATATTAGTAACCACTTAACCACCCATTACCCCACCCATTTTTTGAAACCACTAATTTTGTTTTTCATTTATCATTGTTTTGTAAATGGTAAAGATATTCGATAGTGAATCCGACTACAAAGAAAAAGTGAGAGTTTACAGAGAACTCTTCTCTATTTTTCTACTTTAGTTTTTGGTCTCCTATACCTACTTTTCCCTTCAGAAAACTACACCATTTGAGTTAGGAAGAATGAGGGTGCAAAAGAACAAAGAACTCTGCTGCTGATGTCCATTGCTTGTGGTCGTGTTGCAGTCGAGGTATACATTGGCTTCATTTTTTGTTACAAAAAACAATGGCGGGAGGCACGCTAATTTATTAATTACGTTGTTTCCGCTGCAGGTGATTTTAATAATCACATTTAGTTTTTGTGTTAGAAATTTTCTAACATATATGTCATGTGTGTTGGATTCCCACAATCTTTTTGTCAATACTTGATGAGATCAATAGTGAAATTTTGGTAGGCTCAACCAATTAAAAAAAAAATAACTAGGTTAAATAGGAGAATTTTTTCTCGCCTTAAAGAAAATGAAGGGCTCGGGTTTAGGATTTTAGAAAGATTAAATAAATTACTTCTAGCTAAATAAAGTTGGGGGCTGTTTGGATGAGGATTTGTAGGAGTGATTAGAATGAGGAGTTATTTTGAGTAATTAAAAATTGGGATGTGTGCAATAGCTTGTTTGGATGAAGTTTTTTATTGAAGAGATAGAGGCCATAGCTCATTTGGATGAAGATTCTAGTGGAGGAGTTATATGAAAAAACTCATTTGAATGGAGATTTTGGAGAAATAGTTGTATGTTGAGTGGTTTAAAAATGAGGGATCGATTGATTGATTTAAAATAAGTGATTAAAAATGAATTGTTAAAAATAAGTAATTAAAATGAGTGATTGTTTTGCTGATTAAAATAGCTGTTTGAACGATTAATTATATACCCTTATGGTTATATTGATGTTTCAAAATAAGTTTTTTTTTTTTTTTTTAATCATAGATCCAAGTGGTTGTCCCCCTCCCCCGACATGTTCTAAAAAAGAAAAAGAAAAAAAGTGGCATTGTTTATTAATTTATGAAAGTTTGTTTTGAACTAAATTATTGTTAATATGAAATTTTATCTTTTAGATTGTGTACTTATTATAATTTAATCAAGCTATCAAATTATTAAGTTTAAAATAACCTCTATTGGATAAAATCATTTGTGCATCTTGCTCAATGATATAATTTGTATTTATCATTCTTTATCGTGTAACATTAATCTTTTCAATAAAAAGTATCCTTTATTGTAATTTTGTCATTATTCAATAACTATGGGAGGAAAGATTCTAATTTCATAGTTACTACGTTATAAAAAATGCAGTTAGACAGTTCGCAAGTATCATTTTGGAGGAGCAATTTGAATCAAGATTTCTTAGTTGTGAGAAGACACTTATGTCATTGAACAACTGGTTTTTACTACAGAAAAATTACAATAAGCTGACGAGAGATAAACCGACGGTTCCAAAATTATCTATTTATATATGTAGATCAATCGACTGTTTGTAAAATTATCTGCACCTTAATCCATAAGCTCATGGTATGTTGAAAACGTCGGTTTATCAACCAATAGTCAGACGTTTTAAATAAATTGTCGGTTTATTAATTATTATAAACCAATGATTTTTCAAAATCGTTGGCTCATTGTAACGAACGAATACAATTCGACAATAGGGTAGGCCAACGTTAGAGTAACCGTCTGACTCTCCTATATAATATGTCGAGAGTTCCAAGCAAATTTTCCATTCAAAACTAAAACATTGGAGTGATTGGATTTTGGAGTTATGAGAGGAGAGGAGAGAAGATGAAATGGAAGAGAAAGGGAAGTCGAGAGGAAATGGAGTGATTTGAAAGGATGAAGTAGTTGTTTGAGAATTAGTGTTTTAGAGAGGAAATGTTAGAAAAACTTTTTGGAGATTTGTATTTTGGAAAGGAGATGTTGGAAAAACTTTATTATATATATATATATTTTTTTTTATTGTTATGAGGTTTGATAAGATTAAATAAATTTGATGAAATGTGAGAAAAAGTTGAGAATGAGTTAAGGAGGAGTTAGAAAATGTTAGGATATACAAAAAAAATAAACACGGAGTTGAGATTCTTTCCTTTCATCTCCTCTCCCAACCTCTAAATCCAAACTGATTTAAGGGAATTGGTTGGGAGTAGGCTGACGGTATATAGAAACCGTCGACCTGTCTTTATTTTTAAAGAGGTGGTTTTAAAATTTTTATCCTAATAATTTTCTCGACAGCTAAAAATTGAGGAGAATCAAATGAATTTGAATTCAAAATTTTTCGTTGAAATTAATTACACATGCCTTTTTTTTTATATAAATATAATTCAGACAAATTTAATCTTATTTTATCTAATTTTGCATGACTTAGGAAAAGAATTTTTTTTTCAACGATTTTATCAAAGTGAAATAATAAATTTACAAATGTATATCATTAATACTATAAAATTCAATTATTAAAAAAAAAAAAAAAAAACTTCAAATAAATTTGTGTAGTTGAAAAATTACCCAAATGCTAAATGAGTTTGTGAGTTGAAAAATGATTTTTACCACCCATGTTATATACCCACGTTCAAAAATGCTTCAAATGGGTGTGAGTTTATCAATAATTTTAAATCATCTATTATTCTTTAATTGAAACCAAAATACCCATTTAACTTTTCCCTCTGTCACTATTGAATTTGATTACCTTTTTCCTCTTCTTTGTCACCCTTACCCACGTTTCGTTTGCCTATTATTATTATTTTTTTAAATGAAATCAAAGCTTAGCTCACAAATCTATATTTTTAAAATTAAATTCATAACTGTAAATTTGAAATGAATTATCATTTATCTAGATAACCAACCTATTACACCAATCTATTCAGTGAAAAATAATCATTGAGCAATTAACTTAACTTATCATATAAATAACCAACTTCACCCAAAATATCTTATAGCCCAATTTAAACTCCAATTCACTCCCAAGTCTTGGTCCATTAGACCCAAAAAAGTGTAATATTTACTTTAATGTTGGAATTTTCTATTTGGAAGGTTGAGTTGTTCTAAGTTTGTACGGAATACTTAGAAATGTCATATTACTTTATTCGCTTCACCAATACGCTAATAAATTGCTAAGAATTCAATATAACAATATAACTATTCAATACTAGAATAGTTATAAACCCGTTCTCAAAAATAATAATAATAATAATAATAATAATTATTATTATTATTATTATAAACCATTTTTCTCAATTTGTACTAAAAAAAAAGTTATAAACCATTTTGGAGCTCTGGTAATATTTTTATTATCCTTTTTTAAGGATAGAGCAAATGCAATAAAAACAAATCTAAACTCCAAATAAAAAATGGGACAACTAGAGAAATGTCTACTTTTTAGATAATTATTTAGTAAATGTCTACAATTCAAAAAAATTTAAATGAGTGTCTAAATCTGATTTTTTATAAATGATTAAATAATTAATTAGATTGCAATAGACTATTATGCCCTTATTAATACTTTTAATTGATATGAATTGTTAAAATAGATTTAGATTCAATTCTAACCACCAACAAAAATTAAATATTTAAATAATATAAAATCTAAATTTCTAACCACCCAAAAATAAATTTGATAATTAAAAAAATATTTGAACCCTTCATTTTATTTTGTTTTTAAAATAAAAAAGTTGGTAAGATTAGTTTATTATGAAATATGGAAAATAAAATAACAACATAAATTTGACGGTACATATGGTACACATCTTTACACGCATTGTAATAAATGAATACTAAATTCTTAAACAAAAATTTAGTAAGCAATAAAAAAAAACATAGTACCTGACAATACGGTAGCTAGAATTGTAAATTTTGCTAGAATTCACTATGTATCTATATGTATACCAAGGGATGCATGTTAAACGTGCTTACCGTTGTGTGCGTCCTCTCTCCACCTAAAACTATATGAAATCAGAAAGATTGTAGGTTGGAGGAGTACACGACGGTGGAGATACTCTCCTTGTTACATCAAATTGTGTGTAACCATTGGAACGTTGATGATGACCAATCTACAAAACAAAAATCAAATTTTACTGGAATGAACTGTGCTTATATGTACACTAAAGGATGCATGTTAAGTATACTTGTGGATAGCGGTTGCTCCACCTAAAATTGTATAAAATTAGAGAGATTGTAGGTTGGAGGAGTCCACGAAAGTGGAGATATTCTTCTTGTTACATCAAATCATGTGTGGCCACTGGAATGTTGATGACAACCAATCTACAAAACAAAAATCAAATTTTATTGGAATTCTTGTGTACTCATGTGACACCAAGAAATGCATGTTAAACATGCTTACACTTGTGTGCGTACTCGTGGATAGAGTTTGCTCAACCTGGAACTGTATAAAATCATAAATATTGTAGGCTGGAGGAGTACACGACAGTGGAGATACTCTCATTGTTACATCAAATCGTGTGTGACCAATAGAACGTTGATGTCGAC
>JBBMKA010000009.1:6173745-6185139 GCA_037833695.1 Sechiopsis laciniata | reverse complement strand
CTTTTTCTCATTTTCTCTCTTTTCTCCCAAATCGCCAAAATCACATTTCCTTCTCCTTCGTCGAAAAACTCCTTCCCTTCGCCGAGTTTAAGCTCCCTAGCCAAAAGCAGCCTCTTCTTCACTTCACCGAAGCTTTGATTCGGCCAATATCTTTCACCGTTCGCTGCTCATCGTTGCATATAGTTTCTCTATAGCCTAGTTCCGCACGCCCCTCGCTGAGACGTTCCGCGACACAGCGTCTTCACGATCAGCCATTCGCCTCAGGTACGTTTCGCTCGAAACCATTTTCGCTCTCCGTGGGTTTTCTGTGGCTTGTTGTAAGATCCGTTGACCTTGTGCTGTTCGCAGTCTCGTGGTCGCCTTTGCTCTTCGCTGTTCGCCTTCGCACAGCCCTTCGACTCTCTATCGAGTCCTCCATCGAGACCACACTCTTTCGCTTGTCTGAGCCGATCCACCGTGACACGTCCACTTTCTTCTTCGCTTCAGCGAACCCTTCGCCCCAGCAAGACGTTCGCCAACAGCTTCGCCTTAGCCTTCGTTGATGCCTTCTACCGAGCCTGTCTTCTCAATTTAGGGGTATGGCTTTCCGAGCCTTGTGCCTTTGGTTACCTAGAATTGTTTAGCTATTAGTTGTTAATTGTGTGCTTGTTAATTGCTATGCCTAGGTTATTACTCGTATTTATGTTCTGCAACTCAAGGAGCCTAGTTTTGTGTATTCTACTGCTTGTTTTCCAGGTAAGGATTTCCTTGCCGGGGTTGTGTGGACCCTGCACTTGACATTGATGGTTCCCTGGTTGTGTGTTACTATTTTCTAAGCATGCTAGTGGATAGGAGTTTGAACGTGTTTCTGTGTACTGAATCTGTTAGTATATAGGCTTGCCTGCTTACTGCCTTTGAATATACTTGTTAGTGGATAGGATTGTATGACTTATCTGATAGGATCTGGCATGTAGATTTATGTACCTTGGGTTGCACTACTATTGTTGCGATGACTATTTTATCTGCGATTATGTTATGCTGTATATTATTGTGCAATGTTGTTGATGTTGAACTCTGTTAGCCCTAGGGTATTATGTAGCTAGATCTTGTTAGGTTGTCATCATCTAGAGGCTGAGAGCGGACCGACGTATGTGTCCCCACCGGTCGAGCTGTGAGGACAGTTTCCTTACCCCCAGTCACCGGGTGTGGAGTAGCTACCACCTCGACATAAGCCTAGTTTGTGGCCTGCTAGAGCGGAGTCCTTTCCTTGGTGTAGGCCTACCTTGGGACGACCTTTAGCTTCAGGCGTTGGGTATGATTCAGGCTGCCACAGCGTTCACAACCCTTTTGTATGAATTCAGTGTTAATTCGAGAGAGTTAATATCGAGCGAACTTGCATGTATAATATTAGGACTGTCAAGCTTGCTTAGAGATAAGGTTCGACTAGTGCTAACTAGGTAAGATAGTTATTTGGATTCGAGAGAATCGAACTAAGTGCTTGAGAAAGCCAAATGCCTGTGTTCGAGAGAGAACCAAAGGGATCTCTATTAGTGTTCGCCTTCGCTAGTTACTTCATTTTAGCGAATTCCTGAAAACCTTGACTCTTCCGATATTTCACCTACTATTGTTACTTATTATTTATTACTTGTTACTTCGCTTACTCAATCGCAACCAACATCCATTTTCTTTCGACAACTTGGTGACCTTGACTCTTGCATGAACCCGACTTTAAACACACTAAAAATCCCTGAGGAGAATGACCTTTAACTTATATTAAAACTTGCTATAACACGACTACGTATACTTGCGCATCTGTAGAGACTCACACACTTAATCATTACTGAAATACAGTTCGCTTAGGCGAAGCTGGGAATCTTTCAAACCATTATTCATTCAATTAAAATCTCAATTAAATAGACACGTGTAAATCTTGCGAACACTCATCAGTTAATTTTTCTCCTTTGACAGAAAGAATAAACACAGGACAACTCAGATACTGATGTGAAGTAATCAACCAAGTTGTATAGAACACTCAATCCACAAACAAAATAGTGCAACAGTCACAAGAATAAGGTTTGATATTTCTTTCATCAAACCCAAGCGATGGATGTGTAATGGAGTATGGCATTCTTGACATAAACAAGAGTATCCATCTAATCTGTTCAGGAAAAAGTAAGAGAAACAACTAACTTGGATTATCATCTCCCCATGCCTCATCTCTCAATTTTTGCCTTGACACGATGCGATTCTTCCTGTCTTCTTCCTGTTTTCTTAGTTCTTTTGACCCGAAGGCAGTGGTGGAAGCCGGCAGCTTCAATCCCATTCCTTGAGCAATCAGCCGCTGGGCGGTTCTAGCCGATGTCTTTGGCCTCTGCTTTGGCGCCTCCAGATCTGAAATTACCACAATAAAATCAAGGGAACAACATTAAATCTTCACCAAATAACAGTTACGAGACATTTCTGAAAAGAAACAGAATTCTTTTTTGCAGGCGTGGGATGATGAATGATAAGGATTTTCATAAGATTTTTGGCTTTTCTTTCTTTAACCGTACTTTCTAACTGTTACCCACTTCTTCATTTAGAAAACTCTTCAACCAATTTTCATGAAAAGATGGTTCCCTATCCAAGGAAATCTTCATTTGATAAACAAAATAAGTTTTACAAAATAAAAGGAAAACTTATGTGTATGGAAAATGGAAGTTTTAAGTACAGAAAGGCCAATTCTTCCTACGTTATTCAGTAACAACCAGCTACGAAAAATACAAAGCTCAACGAGTGCTCTTATCAATACTAGCAAACTCGAAGCAGCTCTTACCTCTTGGTGGAATCGAGCTCAAAAGAGTATCATTTTCATCAAGTATTCGTACAGTGAAAGGACATTTTACATGGTTGAGAGCTTCAAGTGCTGCATTAGAAAATCAAGGGTAGTTATTAAAATAACTTGAATTTTAATGCATGAAACTACTTCATCAACACTATGACACAAGTGATCGAGAAAGATAATGTTTTATGAAGACATCACATGAAGAAGTTTTTTTTTTTATATCCGTGACTATTATGGCCAGTTTGCGAGCATCTCGACAATTGTCACGAGATATACCACCTCGCCCTACAACATTTGGATGTCAAAGAAATCCGTAGGAAATTAATTCCTAGATAGGTGTAGGTGGTCACTATGGATTGAACCCTTCACCTCTTAGTTCTCCAAGATCATCTTGACCACTATGCCACTCCATGATGATTAGATCACATGAAGAAGTTAAGTGATCTCTCCACATAAGAGCCCAAGAAACTAGCAATTCTAAGATTATGGGCGAGTTAAGGATGATTTTTTTGTGAGTAAAAAAGTGTATTTAGGGCATTAAAAGCACCTTTTCAAAATTCTAGAAGTGTTTTGTTGATTAATAAAAAATGATATTTAAAGCACTTCAAGTGGTTCTCCCAAAAGTATTTGAAGTGTTTAAAGTGTTTTCATTTAAAAAGCACTTGTTTTTTAAAATTTGCCAAAAACTACCATGAGCCAAAAAAGAAAATATATAGAACAGAAGTAATCAACATAGAAAAGTACATGACCAAATATCTACTGATTTAGCCACTTCATGAACCATCGATAGCAGGACATAAAACGAGATATAAAATAAAACTTTTCAAATAGCATAAGGTTTGACAATTTAAGATAAGAAGTCCAATACCTAATGATGAAAACTTTACTGAAAATCCTAGAAGATATAAAAATGAAAATCTAGTTTAACGAGAATTACCAGCTGATGGTGTCTGAAAAACCGCAAGTGCGACTGTATCATTGACCCAACGAATGACAACTCCAGAATTATTGAAGTTCCCAAGTAGCCTTTCAAGATCTATTGTTTTGGTACTTGGTGGAAAGTCAGCTAGGACAAGAACATGTTGAGTACTACCATATTGTGCTGAATTCACACAATGAAATTAAAAAGAAAAAAAAAACAAAAACTTAGCTCTTGTGTGATAATTATGACTTGATGTGCACCAAAATCAATAAAAAAAAAATTAACTACTAACAAGCCAACACAATAGCAGTACTGTTACGTCAACTATCGAACTTGAACAAATATTCCTAAAAACTAATGGTGGAATCATTTTAATCGTTACAAAAAAAAATGTAAGATTTAAATTTCGCTTTGAAAATTAAAAGATCAAAAAAACTATTGGTGAAATTTCAGGGACAGAAAGCATTTATCCATTTATTTTTTTGTTATCTTGTTCTTTTATTCTTCCATAAACTAAAGAATTGACAAAAGCTCTAGTGAAATGAGTAAATAACTTCAACTTCACCAGTGATCTAGGAAACAAAAAAAAAAAAAAAAACTCCTATCATATTTGGAAATTATGCTATAGGGGTTACCACTTTTTAGCTTCCTACGCCCCTCCAACACTTGAGATGTATCTTCATCATTTGTATCATTGATTGTTGAAGAATCAGATAGCTTATCACTGTACAATTCATGTTTCTTATATGAAAATGTTCCTCTCCCACGTCGTCTAGTGGTTTGTTCTTTCGTATCTACTACTGGAAGTTCTGGTTCATCAGGTTGACATTGCAAGGAAAGCAATTCATTTGGTGGGCGATCTGCAATAGCTTCCCAATCTGTAAATTGCAACAACCACTTGCGTTAAATAACACTTATTGTAATAATATTGCTGCAATATCTAACATACTTATTGTAATAATTTTGTTAATATTTTCTATCACAAGCATCATAAAAGGCTAGAAAATGATAGGCACGATAAGCATCAGTGAGCTATACCACAAATTAGAAGTATCTAGTAGACGTTAATTTAATTATTTACTAGTTTCTTGATGCACTATTAATGAGAAAATGATATGTCTTGTGTGGTGGTTGACATTTGCAATACTCAAATCAAAATGCAGCACAAAATTTTAGGTTTATTTTTTAATGTTCAGCGATGTATAATAATTGAGAAAGAAATGCCATTAGTTTAGATACATTTAAATTCCCAAGGTTATTAATCAAGATCAACTTTATCTATTAAAAAAGTCAACGTAAAATAGTTGCCAAAGTTAGTTACTCTTTTCAAGGGAATGCATACACAAACGATTTTTACGCTTTCTCAAGACAGACTAGACGAGTGTAATCTTAGGTGTTACAATCATCTTATAAACAATGGATCTTCATAGATGCTTACTTCTTTGTATCATTGTTACAATCATCTTTTTCAAGCCAGACTAGACAACTGTAATCTTTTAGCCATATAACTGAGGCAAGGATGCTTATTCTAAAAAACAAGGCCTTTTATGTGGTTAGTGATACAATCAGAAACGTAAAAGATTTGACATTAAAAACTGTCGCGTACATCAATATATAGGAAAAAGTGCTACTGACCATTCTATTCACAGGATCAACAAAGAAATACTCGGAAAGTGATAACTCTCAAAAATTGAGAGTTAAAGTAGCTTAAATTAAGATGATTGTAGAAGAAAAATGTTGAAATGAACCAATTAAGTAGAGAAGTTCGCTCTCGCAAACTAAAGCGAAGCTTTCAGTGAAATATTGAGCAAAAGCCTGCTAGAAATAAAATTTAGAAGTTAAATGCAGCGAAGCAGGCTTAATTATTTCTAAGTGTTTAAAAAGAATCGATGCTTGTATTTCGTTGCAGGAAACTTCGGCAGAGCGAATAGAGCAAAGCGAAGGAACAAACAGAAACAATCCGCTCCAGCGAAGCGAAAAAACCTATAGGCGATCTAAGGAGCCAACTAGTGTTCGCAGCGGCGAGAAACTTAGCGAAGCAGATGATCGGGTAAAAAGGACAATATCTCTTCCAAGAAAGCGTGGCAAAAATCTGTGATTCCCAAGCTCATCTCCACCGTCAAATCTTATCGGCTCTGACGCTCCTGACAAAGTGGCTCATAGAGTAGCTTTTGTAGAGGAGGATCGTGGAGCAGATGTAGCAGCAAATTGTCGGGAGGCCTATATAAGGCAAAAGTATTCCTCCAGTTCAGATCGACCAATTATTACATGCAAGAGCTCTTGTTTCTAATACCTTCCGGTCCGATCAAGTTTTTACTTCCGTTGAGTTTTCAGTAGAAGTTGTCAGCCACAAGCAATTTCGCTGGGCTTATTGTTAGATATAGCCATAGTTTCCTTGCTTTCAAGACAATGGCTTAGTGTTTTGTAAACGAAAGTTTGCCAGAATATTCAGTGTTCAAATAGCAGGAATTTTCTGAACCTTACTTGTCATTTCCATTTGCCTCTTACTTGTTCTTTCTTTAACATGTCATTTACCTCTTCATTCGTTTTAAGTTTGTTTTCATTTGCCATGAGTAGCTAAACTTGTTATCGGGAGGTTTGGAGAAGTAGGGGACTTCGCAAATAGCAAAGTAGTTAGCGAACATAACGTATTGTGCATGCTGTTTTCAATTAACATACATTGCGTTAACCACCCTTTGTATGAACTCAGTGTTAATTCGAGAGAGTTAACATCGAGCGAACCTGTATGCATAACATTAAGACTGTCGAGCTTGCTTAGGGATAAGATTGCTTGCAAATTAAAGAACCCTTAGAGATAAGGTTCGCCTAGTGCTAACTTGATAAGATTGTTGTGAGATTCGAGAGAATCGAACTAAGTGCTTGAGAAAGTCGAATGCCTGTGTTCGAGAGAACCAAAGGGATCTCTGTTAGTGTTCGCCTTCGCTAGATACTTCGTTTGAACGAATCCCTGAAAACCTTGGCCTTGCCGATATTTCACATACTCTTGTTAATTATTACGTATTACTTGTTATTTCGCTTAAACAAACGCACCAACAACCATTTAGTTCAACACCTTGGTGACCTTAACTCTTGCATGAACCCGACTTAAAGCACACTAAAAATCCCTGAGGAGAATGACTCTTACTTATATTAAAACTTGCTACAGCACGACTGCGTATACTTGCGCATTTGTAGAGACTCACACACTTAGCCATTATTGAATCACCGTTCGCTTGGGCGAGGCTGGGGATCCTTCAACCCATTGTTCATTCAATTACATTCTTAATTAAACTGACACGTGTGAATTTCGCGAACAGAAAGTGAAATTACTTATTGATATCTGCAAGCGTCACGCACGTCATTTATTCTCACAGGACAAGCGTTTGAACCTACTAACTCAAGAGGGTGTAATTCATTTTCAAAAACAAGACTCCCAAAGCCTCAGAAGGAAAGCCAAGAGAAAGCGTATGGTACAATATGCCACAAGTTAACCCACCCTAGTCAACATGAAACTACAGGAGATAGAATTTTTCTTGTATTAGTTAAGGTTAAGGTTAAGGTTTAGCTGAGCAGCATAAGTATGTGTCAAATTGTTGATCTCAAAACAAAAAATTAGGGGTTTTGGTTTTCTTTAAATTGGGGAAACGGGGCAGGGGAGGCACTACTCAAAATGAAATTATAAGTTGAAGGCAACGCAGATGTACCATCATCATTGAAAGAGGCATCACGGGATAGAGCATTGTCTGGAGTTCCTCTCAAATTACCTTCACAGGAAAATCATATATCATTAATTACTGCTATATAGAACCAAGCCAGTCAGCCATCAAGTTTGTCCGGTTAACTACAACTTCATTTGTATTGATTTAAACAAAAAAAAAAAAAAAAAAAAAAGAGAGAAGAAAAAATCACCGGTAGGATCGGATGCCAAAGAAACATTTGAGGGCGACGTTAGGCAGCTGAAAGAGAAAGAGAAAAGAATGAGTTAAAATCGAAATCATAGATAACAAAATAAAAGTAATGAGTAAAAGAAGAAGACTACGGAGCGGGAGAAGAGAGTTCGGGTGGTTGCTGTTTAAGAAGCAAAGCTGTAGCGGCAATGTGGTCGGATTTGAGAGAGAGGCCTTGAGAAGAGTAGAGAGTGGACAAGTCGGAGAGAGCAGCGGCCAATTGAAGATGTGAATTACGGTTTTCTGAGCTCTGGAGGTCGGAAACCAACGATTCGAGAAGAGAAATTGCAGCATCTGTGTCTCCGGCAGTCACCAGATCCTCCACTGTCTCGCTCCAGTTCGATTCCCGCCCTTGCCCTTCTTCTTCTCCTTCTCCTTCTCCTTCTTCTTCTTCTTTGTTCATCCCTCCAACAAGATGAGATTTCAGATTCTTCTGGAAACGCACCGTACGAACTTCAATCACCTCTATTTCTCCCTTTCTTTGTCTATTTTTTTCTTTTAAAAAATATCAAATTAAAAGACAAAACAACAAGGGATCATTCATCATGGGTTAACTCTTTAAAAAAAAATACAACAAGAATCTTTCATGACGAGCTATCTTTAATGACAAACATTTTTCATGATGGATTATCGTTATCGTAGGTGTCTAACATTAAAGAAGCAGATCTTTAATAACAACCGTTGACACACTATAATGACGGGTCATATGTCATTGTAGGTTCCCGACATTAAAAACTCGTGCCCATTATCGTATGTCTTCAAACAAGTAGATCTTTAATAACGGACGTTTCTTTCTCTCTGAGTATGAAGTCTCGTGACCATCGTAGCCCCAATACAAGCCTTAATTACATGAAAGGTAAACCACAAGTAAGGGCGAGTACAAAGGTACTCAGTAAGAATCCCCAACTAGGGGCACAAACCACAAGTAGGGGTGATTTCGGTTCGGTTTTTGTCAATTTTGTACCAAATTGAAAACCAAACCAATATCTTCAGTTTTTAAAAAATGGATCTGGTCCAATGTCTAATAAAGTATAGAACCGATCCAACTAGTTCGGTTCGGTTCGGTTTTAGATCCGATCCAATGTCCAATTTTTTATTTATAAATCAAAAACATTTTTCATAAAAAAAAAAAATTAAAAAAAAAAATCATAAACAACACTTTTTTTAAAGGTCGGAAGTATTTTTAAACTTATTAAAAATTATTTAAGAATTTTTTTACTTGAAATAGGAATGAAATAAGAAAATCTCTAAGATTTTATGGAATCTTCTAAATAATGGAAGGAAGATGACTTTATATGACATATATATATACCTATGCATACTGGTTTTTATTGGTTTTTAAAAATGAAAACTGGAACCGATCAAATATTTTGGGGTTTTTTCAAATTACAAACCGATATGTCCGATTTAAAAACTGATATGATCCATTGGATTGGATTGGTTCGGTTCGTTTTTTTGATTTTTTGTTGCACCCCCCTATATGCATAGATAAACTCATCTAGATGTACCAATCATTAAACACAACAATCAGCTATAATCACTAACATCTGGGTCTTAAAGTACGATACAAGATCATCCTTGATGGCTAAACCACTATGAGACATTGAGGGTGGCATAGAACTCCTCGTCATCCCCGACTAAAGGTGACATGTCCTTCCACATCCATAATCTGAAGGCACAAGGTCCATCACGTCTCCAACTAGAGGCAACACACCCTCAACTTCCCTTGTTAGATGTGACATCATCACTTCCCCCATCACGTCTTTAACTAAAGGCGGCACGACCTCGACTTCCCTTGTTATAGGTGGTATCATCACTTCCCCTAACTCAATCACATACACCATACACATAACATGCACAGCCAGAACACGCTATCCAAGTTTAAGCTACAACCATTACACATGTTCTACAGTCAAGATAAACATTTCAATTTAACAACAGTTCCTGATTGCATAACAGTCAATCCACACACTAAGCAGGTATAGAACAAGTAAAGCAAGCAGTAGTAAATATATTCATAAGGTCCACACAACTCAAGGTAAATAATCCTTACTTGAACTATTACCGAACAAGCTTCATACCAACTTCAGACAAACTAGTCACAGCCTAGTATCACAACCTATTCAAATAATAGTAAGCAATCAGACATCAAACTAAACTAACCAAAATGACATGAAGCTCAGTAAAGGATGTACCCCAGCCCTGAATAATAGGAAACGTGTAAGCACCCGATTCTAAAATGGTCATAAAACTGGTTCTTACTCAACATGCATGGTTCAATAAGTTCAAAATTAAACTTAAAGACAACTGTAAATAAAACAATTGCCAGTTTATTCATTCAGAACAGTTCACAATTAAAACATACTTAAGCCACTGGCCAGAGTTATGCAAAACAACTTTAAAACATGAAATCCTTTATAATTGAAAACTATCCTGCATGCTGATTAAAGACAACAAATAAATTTTGACAGCGGACGCCCATGATCAAGCAGCTCCTCTCCTAGCAGTCTCGGTGTTGTCTCAAGTTACCTGGTGGAAAAACCACAAAAATAAGGGTGAGTACAAAGGCACTCAGTAAGAATCTCCAACCAGGGTACAGTACTCAAGTTACATCATCTAGCATCCTAGCACACAAGTAGATCAACATCACAAAGGCAGTCTCAACACAAGTATAATCAGAGCATGCTCAAACCATCGAAAGTCTCTAACTCTCAGCTAAGGATCCACTGTGGTCTCCAAATGGGTTATCAATATAACCCCCAAAACCTCAAGAGTCTCTAACTCTCGACTACGGTGACCAACTCACTATGCTGGTCTTGGACACTTGGGAGAGTACCCAAATAAATGTGTATTGATACACTAGCCCAAGGGAGCTCTCCTCTCGGCATCTAATGCACATACGTGCACACCGCATGCTCCTGCTAACCGAATAAATGTAGGCCTCAACAAACTATGTCGGTCCAGGTGTGCATGCCTATGACTCGAAAAGGTGAGCACTGATGTAACGGCCCAATTTTCCATTTCGATTCCCCAGGTATATTTGGTTGTTGTTTCGGTTGTTCGGTTGGGCCATTAGGGCAATTTGAGCCTCTAGGAGTATTTTGGTAATTTTGCCTTCAAGGGTAGTTTCGTAATTAACCAGGGTTTCAAAGTTGTCTTATTAATTGCTGAGTTTGGGTTTTTCCTTCGGTTTCAAGTTTCCAGGGCTAGTGTTGCTATTTGAGGAGTTTGGAGATTCTTTTGGAAAGTTTCCTCACCAAAACTTGAAGCCGGAACCCGCTTGAAGACACGTGTCACCCTCTTGTTAATCCTCCTTATTTTGCCGAGACACTAAAACAGCCGCATTTTCTTTCATTTTCCAAATCTCATTCTTTTCTTCCTTTCTTCTTCTCCCAATTGTCGAAATCACCATCACCAAGTTCTTTCGTCGAAGCTCCTTGGCGCCGAGAGATCCATCACCGAGCCTCATGCATACCCTCTCCCGAGCACCATTGCAAGGCTTCACCCAGCCGCATAGCACCACATCGATCCTCCTCGTGCACACCTGAATTGTAAATTTTCTCCTTCGCCAATCAGCTCGCTTCGCCAGCCGCACCATGTAACGGCCAAGTTTTCCACTCCGGTTCTCCAGGTACGTTTGGTTTCTTTTTCTGAAGTTTGGTTGGGCCGTTAGGGCAGCTTGGACCTCTAGAGGCATTTTGGTAATTTGGCCTCCAGGGGTA
>JBBMKA010000009.1:6146195-6173645 GCA_037833695.1 Sechiopsis laciniata | reverse complement strand
TCTTTTTTTTTTTTCCGGTCAACCCCCCCCCCCCCCCCCCCGATTTATTCACCGAGTAAACTCTTGAAAGTGGCGAAGTTCCGATCCTTATATATATTAACTTTTTAAATTTGAAAGACACTAAAAAAATTTACAATAGGGTGATTTAATTTTGAATTAAAAAATTCTATTTGAGAATATATTTTTTTTGAAGATTTTAAGTCTCTACCAACAGGAACTGTTATAATTTTAGGATCAAATCTCATTTTCGTAATAAGATTTTTAAGGGTTTTTTTTTTTAATCTTTAAAATGTGTTTTGATCTTTGCAAGGAAATATGTATTTTGCTTGTAGTTATTAATTAATGGATGATGTAGTTTAATGGAGGGATAATAAAGCATTTCATGCATGTATTGATTTATTGATGTGGATATATGTAAATTTTAAAATAGAAAAGAAGGGTAAAGAGATGATGAATTAACACTCGAAATTATAGTAGTTCGACAAGAATGTCTACGTCTATTTAAGGTAATCATATTATTACACTATTTTTCTTTGTTCAAAGCATGTAGATATCAATATATGGTGCACATTTTCTCAATCTCTAATTTTTTATATGAAAAGTTGCTATATCCTCTACGTACTTTAGAGTCTTATTTATATATGATAAAATAAGTAGAAAATTAACGAAAATGTTGAAACTCTCAAAACAATTTATTTTATTTAATAACTCCTTGATAGTTGAAGGAGTTCGAAATGTTACTCTTTGTTTTAATTATTGATTGCTATATGTTTTGTCTAACTTGAATATCTTTAATGAATTTGTTTCAATATCTATTACTATATAGATTGGTTGAATTAAATTTTTAAAATATATGTAAAGAATAAAACCATAGATCAAAATGTTACTTTTTAAATCAAGCGACTAAATTTTAATATTTTTACAGGTTAAGACTAAATTTACTACTTTAGAGATTAATATAAACATTTAACCCTTTCGTTGGAAATGGACGAATTTTGTCCATATTAACCTTAATAATAATAAGAAAGGAGAAAAAAAAAGTGAGTTAGTTTGAAGTATAGTATTTCAAGCGGTGGAATTTTGTTGATCATCTTTGAAACTCCACTTCAATTTTTTTTTTTTAAATTAAAAAAAAAAATTAAAAAAAGAAGACTATCTCAAGTGTCTACCTTCAAATGAACTTCTTTTTTTGTTTTTTTTCTTTTGTGTTGAAGAGCAAGTGGATTTATTTTTATGAGGTTTCTATTTTTGTAGAAACCATGGTTGTTCATTTAATAGATTTTTTTTGTTATAATTACTTTTACCCATTATGAATTCTAAGTTTTTTTTTTTTAATTTAAATTTAGGAGGGACCATGAAATTACATAGATGATACTCTACTTTCAAATAAGATGAGAGTCAAATATTAATTTTTAGAATCAAACATTTGATTAGACTATAGAATTGAATTGATTACAACCAATCAACCAAGCTAATACGTCATTAACCCTTTTAATTTCAAAACATTCTAAGTTAAAATATCATTTTCAGACGTTTCCTATTTTGATATCTATTCTATTTTATTTCTATTTTTAAATTTAATTATTAAAGGCAGGAAACTCGAATCAGCAATATTATAATTATTAGATCATACAAGGTATATTAAAATTTTGTTTTTATTTACTGTTCAATTTTATTCATAAATTTCAAATGTTTAATTGATCTTTATAATATGTTTGGTTAACTTTATTTTTAATTATTCTCTTCCTTTATAGATTTTAGATAGATGTTCATAGTTTATTATTATTTGAATTGAAATTATTTGTATTATTAAATTAATTTTAATTATACTAACTTCAAAATTATCATATAGATCAATTTTAATTTTTAAAAATCAAAAATCAATATTCAACATTTAAAATTCACGATCAAAATCGAACAAATCTTAAAATAGTGATTCAACCTAAATTCAAGTGTTTCTCTTTATTTACAAAAGTAAAATTTTAAAAAATGTGAAAATTGAGACAATGACTGAAATGAGTGAATGACATCAAAATTTACCATTTGAATTAAATGCTTATGGATAAACTCAATGAAACAAGTGAATTGACTTTTTGCCAATTTGTGGGGTCAAAAATCTAATAATTTTGGGCATTTCTGTTGTAATTAGAAAGGTTTTAGGGGCAAAATGCCAAAAGAGGTGAGAAATTCATCATATGGGTGGCAAAGACAAGTGAATCAATGGTGGACCCATAATATATTGTTGATGAAGAAGATATTGTGATATCCTCTAGAATTTCAATCACTTTTTACACATGTATGATAGCTTTCACCAACCTTTTTCTTTCTAATATAATTTTTATTTACCATTGAGTCAAAGGTTTGATATATAAGAAATTCAACAATAAAAAAAGTAACTTGATTGTTGTACCAATGTTTATTTTATCAATTTTCATTTGGGCATCAAGTTTATTATTATATGATTTTTTAAAGATTTTGAAATGTTATATATTGAAAACTCCTTTCTCCCACCTTTGGCTTTTAAAAACTTTTGTAGGCTATACATGTATACTTTTGGCTTATAACTTGACTTTAAACAAGCATTTATGGCTTTTAAAGTATCTTCAATAAGATTGTCTCCCAATGGTTGAGAATCTCTTATGTTGAAATAGTTCAAAAGGCAGTTAATAATTCACCATTGTCTATTTGTTTTAAAGTGATGTGTAAAATTTATGGTCTTCTAGAAGGGTGATGATTAGAATTAATGTATTAAAGTTTAAGTAACTTAAAATGAACCAAAATAGTGAGTGGCCTAGTAATTTAATTGTTTGATGGTAATCTAGTTCAACATCACAATCACAGATTTAATCTTGAAAATCGGTATTTGACAATTTCTTATATATTTGTCGATATTAACATTAGATTGTGCCACAGTTCAATTATTTTTACTTAATAAACAATTTGACTCTATAATATTTATGTTAAAAAATTTGTAAAAAAATAATTTTAAAATAAATGATCATCAAAAATTATATTTTATAATCCTTTTAGATTTTCAAGACAATCTTCGACTATTAAATCAATGAATAATAGTTTATTTATTTTGATGAGCACGAGTCTATTGCCGTTCTTAGATTGTGACATTAAAATACATTAATAAAAACACACAATTGAAGGGTGTCCACAAATTAATGTAAGGGACAACTAGGGAAATGTCTAATTTTTAGATAATTTTTTAGTAAAAGTCTGCAATTCAAAAAAACTTTAAATAAGTGTCTAAATCTGATTTTTTTTATAAATGATTAAATAACTAATTAGATTGCAATGAACTATTATGCCCTTATTAATACTCTTAATTGATGTGAATTATTAAAATAGATTTTAGATTCCTTCCTAACCACCAACAAAAAATTAAATATTTAAATATTATAAAATCTAAATTTCTAACCACCCAAAAATAAATTTGATAATTAAAAAAATATTTGAACCCCTCATTTCGTTTTGTTTTTAAAATAAAAAAGTTGTTGAGATTAGTTTATTATGAAATATGGAAAATAAAACAACAACATAAATTTGACGGTACATCTTTACCCACATTGTAATAAATGAATACTAAATTCTTAAACGAAAATTTAGTAAGCAATAAAAAAAATAACATAGTACCCGACAATACGCTAGTTAGAATTGTAAATTTTGCTAGAATTCACTATATATCTATATGTATACCAAGAGATGCATGTTAAACGTGCTTACAATTGTGTGCGTACTCTCTCTACCTGAAAATGTATGAAATCAGAAAGCTTGTAGGTTGGAGGAGTACGGTGGGGATACTCTCCTTGTAACATGCCAAAAAAAAAAATCAATTTTTGTTGGAATTAACTGTGCTTATATGTACACTAAAGGATGCATGTTAAACATGCTTACACTTGTGTGATACTTGTGGATAGCGGTTGCTCCACCTGAAACTGTATAAAATTATAGAGATTGTAGGCTGGAGGAATACACGAAAATGGAGATACTCTTTTTGTTACATCAAATCATGTGTGGTCACTGGATTGTTGATGACGACCAATCTACAAAACAAAAATCAAATTTTACTGGAATTCCTGTGTACTCATGTGTACACCAAGAGATGCATGTTAAACGTGCTTACACTTGTGTGCGTACTCGTGGACAGCGTTTGCTCCACCTGAAACTGTATAAAATCAGAAATATTGTAGGTTGGAGGAGTACACACGACAACGGGGATACTCTCATTATTACATCAAACATCAAATCGTGTGTAACCAATAGAACGTTCATGTCGACCAATCTGGAAAACAAAAAATGTTAATACTTATCTAGAAGTGTAGTATGGTAGAGATCGAATTGCATAGAAGTTGAAAAAAATGGTCGTATGTAGGAGATGACGTGTGAGTTGGAATACGAAAAAATTGAAAATAAAAATATGAAGAAAAAAAAAAGGCTTGCACTACTTATTTGGAAGAGAAAAGGTTGGAGGAAGAAAGAAACTCGAAGAAAAATGAAAATAACTTAGATTTTCTTAAGAACGGATGACCAATCTTATAATTTGAATATAAAGTTCCATCATTTTAATCTCCATTGAACGCAATTGTAATTGAAAATAATAAGGAGGATCAAGGGATAGGAAATGAGGAAAAGAAATATGGTAATTAAGATTGGAGAAGGAGCAGAGAACTCAATCAATCACTAGAATGAGATTTGAAGATTTCGAAAATTTTGGAGTCATGGTGATTTGTGAATGATTTGATAAAGTATTTTATAACAAATGTTAGATATTTTATGCAAATATAGTGTGATAAAATATATTTTTAGTTAAAATGGGTTACTTCCTCCTTATTTTATGGGTGTTGGATTTGACGTATTTTAATGGAGATTTAATTATGTTTTTTAAAATTATTTAATAGGTTGAATAATCCAATTAAATCAAGGGCATTTTGGAGATAGTATAATTATCTCTCCTCCCAAAATTTTAAATTAGACACTCATTTAAAGTGAAAAAAAAAAAGATTCTTTTAATAAATATATGAAATGTAGACATTATCTACAATTTCCCTTAATACAAAAAGGAGTCTCAAACACGATACCTCATCAAAGAAAGCACACTTTTAAAATTTAGGCCTTCGACAAACTACATTGCCCGTGAGGCACCAATGAGTTATAGTTATATCACTTTATGTTTTGAAAATACCAACGGTTATAGTTGTTTAGTGGATTTAGTATAATCATGGGTTCAAATTTTTCACCTCCAATTGCAAACTCAAAAGAAATATGTATATTAAAAATAGTTTATTTAAATAATGATCATTTTTTAACGACCCAATTTTAGAAATATTCATGGGAATGATAAAATGAATAACTGCTTTACTAGTACGATTGGTCCATTGTTGTACTTAGGGAGACAAAAAAAGATCGCTTTTAATTTGTGTCTATTTATATTATAAGGATACAATGATGCTTCCTTTAATTTAGCAAAAAATTATGATGGTAGAAGGTTGAAAGTAAAGAGATAAAAGTTTAGTTGTAACACCCAAAAGCATAAATATAAGATGTGGTTAAGAGTTTGACTTCCTTTTAAAGTTGTCATGTTGTCTTATTTTGTCAAATTGTGTTTATTTTAAAAGGAAAACTACACAACAATTTAAGTATTGGATTTCTAATTAGTTTTTATTGTTACATAATTAATTTTATCTTTGTATTTTAATTATTTTCTTTTTCAATTCAATAATCTATCGGAGAATGTTTAATTTTATTTATATTTTAATGAAGATTGATGCGTTTAACTAGTTGAATTCAGTTAGGGTTCACTTATTAGTTTTAATGATCACATTATCATTAAAAGTGAGATATGTAAATTATCATGAAATTTTGATCGAATACTACAAGTGACTAACAATTGCACCATTGTAGACTAATGGAAAGATATGGTTTTATTCTTTTATTTTTCAAGCAATATAAGAACAAAATTGAACTTTATAAAGAGTAAAATTAACATAAATATAAATATATCGTTGAAGTACCTTGAATTATGTTATCCTATGTATGACTACTCAGTTAGAAGTCTTCCGATCAACAAATTTTAGGGGCAAAGCGTCTAATGAGAATTCCAAAACCTAGTTGAAATATGTAATATTTGAGTTTTATATTTTGTATTGTGTTTTTATGTATTTTCGACAATATGTTCTATTAGGATTTTGTAACAGTGCACTAAATAAACTCTCTTATAATTTTTGTCCTCATTTGTCAAACTTTTTATATTCTTATTTCCTAAAATAAAAACAATTTTTCTTGTTGTAACGGCTTGTATTTTTTATACGACCCTACATGTATGTGTTTCTAATCATTTCTCTAGGCCGGTTGGTCGTTTTTTGCATTTTTAACCGTAGGAGCAAATTGGTAAATTTACCCCTGAGGTCTAAATTGTAATTAACTAAGTTACACGTTGTTTTGTGTTTTTAGGACTTCATGGCCATTCTCAGATAAAAGGTTTTTGCCCTAAAGGGTTTTATTCATTCAGTGCAGTTTTCTTTTATCGATGAAACACAGAGAAGGAAAAGTGAGTCCACGATCGTTCCTCCTCCCCGATGTTGCTGTCGTGCATAGCCTCACCTGCCCAATCGCCCGCACGATCCCGCGCTACCATCTTGCTCGCCTGTTCGCTGCTGCCTTCTAAGCAACATTGATATGACACTGCAGCGTCTCGCCAGCCAAGATCACTTAGTTGTGCAATCCGTCTCCGTCGCAGCTAGCTGAGCACACCAGTCCTCGCGCCCTAGCTGATCGCCCATCTGCATAGCCCAGCCAAGCCACACAGCCGCATCTTGCTTGCTCGTACGCAACAAGTTTTGCGTCTGTCCAACTGCACTTTAAGCAGCATAACAACCGCGTCCGAGCGCTTGTCCTTGCGCGCACACCTGTGCGACTGCCCCCGTACCTCAGCGCTCTTTCGCCTGCACAGCCACGATCAAGTGTCGTTGTACCTTGGCTAGTGTACTATTTCATTTCAAGACCTTGGGTAATTTCTGAACTCGAGCTCTCTGTTAGTTAGTGATGCCATTTTAGATGCCTAATTTATGTTATATGTTTAGGTTGTTTGCTTAGCTTGTTGGTGATACTATTTGTAGCTCTATGAGCACTGTTCTGTATTATTTTCATTAAAAAAAATTTATCTCGGGTTGTGTGGACCCTACGCTTATGATTAATTGTTTGTTTTTTATGCATGTATGTTTGTTTAGTCTTAAGTATGAGATAGGCAGTGACTTGCGTTTTTGTGATGACCTGGTTATGTGAGTACTAAAATATTGATCAGTTCAGTTTACCTTCTTATTAGTATCTTGATAAGGATGAGTGATATATTTGTTGAGCAAGTTTGTATGATCTGTTCGGAACTGAGTATGTAGCATGTACGTACAGTTAGGTTGTCATCATCTAGAGGCTCTGAGTGAATGTGATGTAACATGCCGCCCTTTCAGGCAGGGGATGTGAGGTAACATGCCACCCCCGATGAAGTCTAGTTTCTAGCTTGCTAGAGTAGGATTCTGACCTTGGTGTAAGCTTGTCAAGGGAAGGTCTTTAGCTTCAAAGATGGGTGTGAACAGGTTGACTCAACCGATGTCGAGGGCCTCCCATCGACTGCGACTCAGTGGACATTATTCTGTATCTGTAGGCATACAGACTTGGACTAAGATAGAATGTGTAGGCCTACTCTTATCTGATTTGTAGCAGCATACGATGTCTGTGTACACGCACTAGATACCGAGAGGATGGCTCCCTCGGGTTAGTGTCGTCAGTACACCTTTTTTTATTAGTCTAGAGTCATTCACTTGGGGCATCCTCTAAATGTTCAAATCAGTGCAGTAAGCTGATCGTTAGGAAGAGAGGGCAAGTGCTCTCGTAAAAGGACTTATGTTGATGACTCAAGGTTTGGGTTGGTTGTATTGCATGTAAGCTAAGATGCTAGTTTATATGTTACTGTGCATATTGTATCCTGGTTGGGGATTCTTACTGAGTATGTTTGTACTCATCTTTATTTCTGTGGTCTTTTCCACCAAGTAACTTGGGATAACACTGGGAGGGCTAGTGGAGTAGCTGATGGATCATGGGAGTTCGCTATGTGAGATTATTTATTTCTGTTATGCATTTATTCATTCAACATGGTTAGCTAGGAGGGTCGTCTCCTGTTTATTCTTTGAACTATTTTAATAATCTCTTATCAATATGTTTTGAACTTCAGTTAATTTCTGTTATAACTATATTTGAACCATGCATGCTAAGTAAGAATCAGAATCGTTTAGATGAGATGTGAGGAGGAATTGAGGAGTTGAGAGAGGTTGTTAAGGGGGTGATTAAGGGTTAAGAAGTTGAGAGAGCTGAGGAGGAATTAATTCTATCAAACTTCAGATCAAACTCAACCTCATGTTTTTTTTTTGTACATAACAATCTCTCTCAACTCCTCCTCATATCCCATCAAACATATTTAATCCCATCAAACTTCAAATCAAACTTTATTACAATAAGAATTAATAAATAAATAAAAATCTTCTCTCTTAAACACTAATTCCCAAAAAAAGAAAAATCCACCATCTCTTTTCAAAACAAAAATCCCAAAAAAAAAAAAAAAAAAAAAAAAATCTAACATCTCCTCTTCAAAACACCAATTCTCAAACAAATACTTCATCCTTCCAAATCACTCCACTTCCTCTTCACTTCATCTTCCTCTCATTTCCTCTCCCAAACTCCAAAATTCAATCACTTAGTTTTTGCTTTTCCTTTAAGATTTCCATAACCAATACATCCATAAAAAGTATGATTTAACTTTTGGAACATACAAAAAAAATTATAATAAAATGTGAATTATTCATGGAATTGCATCGTTTTGAAAAATATAAGTAAGTAAAGTTAGTTCTAAAGGGTGTTTGTTATGTTGTTTTCAACGAGCTACTACGAATGAGCTATTACAATCACTCTTCAAAAAACTCCATTCAAACGAGCTATTATAATCACTCAGAACAACTACTCATTTTTAACCACTCATTTCAAATCAATCAATCAATCCCCTTATTTTTAAACCACTCAACATACAACTCCTCCACCAAAATCTCCATCCAAACGAGTTTTCCCATGCAACTTCTCCACCAAAATCCTCATCCAAACGAGCTATTGCCTCTAATTTCTCCATAAAAAACCTCTATCCAAACAAGCTATTGCACACATTCCAATTTTTAATCATTCAAAATAACTTCTCATTCTAATCACTCCTACAAATCCCCATCCAAACGGCTCTGCTTGTAATATTTGGCGTACTCATTGCATATACATAGTCTGGTTCAAGTCCTCCAACTCTATTATATATGAATCAATTTTTTCCTAACTTTATCAAGTTCTACTTTCAAATAAGTGTTATCATTTTCATTTTTTGTTACAAATTTATTTAAACTCACCAATCAAAAAATTGATAAAAATAAACTACAAGCAGGACCAGTTTTATTTTCGGTCAATAAAGTACCGAACAAAAAAAACAAATAATTTTATGTTTTCTTTGAAAATTTTTGTTATTTGGTGAAATACACATCATGTATTCCATTAGGTGAGTTATGTTAACTTGGGTTAATTTTGGGGTTAGTTAACTAACCATATGAGTGTGTGTAATCATGTGCTATATATAAAGCTCATTTGGGTTTCTCCTTCTTTTGAGAGAGATAGAAAACCCTAGCCACCTTATGAGTCCTCTGAGCATATCAATGGCATTATGAGTGTGTATGATCAAGATAGATCAACACACATTATGATAGTGTGTTAAATTCAAAATTGAACTTTACTCTTTGTTTTGATTGGACAAAAGCAACTTTACTTTTTTTGTGATTGGTGTACAAATAAAGTGGTTGGTTAATAAATGGCCTTTTATTTCCAGCCGTTGGATGGTCTTTAGATGAAGACTTACTATTCATTGTCTTCTACCTAATATAAAATGGGTTTTTTATCCTACTGTACACTGTGAAGGAAAATAAAGAAAAGTCTCATTCTTAGTTCGTCTCTAAGTTTTCTTTTATCTTAAGTTCATCTTCTTGTTTTCGTCATCTACATACTTTCTCTATCTCAGTTGGTATTTCTTTTTTCGACTTGCTCGTGTTCTGATTAAATTTACAATTGGTATCAGAGCATTCTTGATAGAGATCTGGAGAAATCGAGATTTGATTACCATCGATCAAATTGAATCCCCAAGAAAGATGTCTGCAAGATTCGAGATCGAAAAGTTCAACGGACGAAATGACTTTGGGCTTTGGAAAAGAAAGATGAAAGCTCTGTTAGTCTAGTAGAAAGTTTCAAAGTCACTAGAGATAAAGAAAGAATCAGATGCATCCGTTTTGAGCGCAGAGTAAAAGGAGATGGCAGAAACTACTCTAAGCACCATAATTCTGTATCTCGGGGACAAAATTCTCAGGAGAGTTGAAGATATTGAAGAAGTGACAGAATTATGGAGCAAATAAGAAGAAATGTATGTATCCAAAACTCTTAGCAATAAAATCTATTTGAAAGAAAGATATTTTGGATAAAAAATGGAATCTTCTAAATCTTTGGAAGAAAACGTTGATGATTTCAATAGGATCTACATAGATTTGAAAAATTCAGGTGAAAAGATTGATAGCGAAAACCAAGCTGTGATCCTTCTAAACTCACTTCCTGAAAGATACAATGAAATCAAAATAGCGATGAAATATGGGAGAGATTCAATCACAGTTGATCAAATCATCAACGGTTTAAGATCAAAGGAATTGGAATTTAAAGCAGAGAAAAGTCAATCAGAAGCATTGTTTGTGAAGAACAAGAGTTTTAAAAATAATGGCTTCAAAAATCATAAATATGCTTCCAAGAATAGTAAGAACACAAGCAATTCTTCATCTACAACTGTGAGCTCGAAGGAGAAATCATACTGCAACTATTGCAAGAAACATGGACACACAAAATTTGAATATCCCACATTGAAAAGAAAGGGAAGATTGCATACGAAACCTGAGCCAAAAGAAACTGTGAATCTCATGGCAGGTTATGACTCTGCTGAAGTGTAGATGGTAACCCAAGATGTGAACAAAGAATCAGAATGGGTAATGGATTCTGGATGCACTTTCCATTCAACACCTCGTCAAGATTTTTTCATGAATCTTGAAATGAACAACTATGAAAAAGTGATGCTAGGCAATAACCAACACTGTGAAATCAAAGGAATTGGAGATGTAGCTTTGAGGCTGGAAGATGGGTGTATGATTATCCTATCACAGGTTTGATATGTTCCATATTTGAAAAGGAATTTGATCTCCCTTGGCACCCTGGACAAGAATGGCTATGAGTATTCATCACATAAAGGTAAGCTTTCTGTTTCAAAAGATTTATCAATTAAATTGATAGGAAAGCTAAAGAATGGCCTTTATGTTCTACTTGGAGAAGCTATAATAGCTTAAGCAAATTCTATGCATCTTCAAAGTCAAGTTATCTTTTATTATGGCACAAACGTCTCACACATCTCAGTAACCAAGGGCTTGAGTCTCTTCATAAACAGTCTTTGATTAATACAAAGAACTGTGTGCACTCCCTTTCTGTAAACATTGTGTTCTTGGTAAATCTAAAAAGAAAGCTTTGAGCAGGTCAAATTCGAGATCAACAGAGCCATTACAGTTGATACACTCGAATTTATGGGGACCATCAAGGGTTGAAACACATGGTGGAGCTAAATACTACCTATCAATGGTTGATGATTACTCACGCAAGCTATGGATTATTCTGCTAAAATCTAAAGATGAAACATTCTGCAAGTTTCAAGATTGGAAGAAGTTAGTGGATAATCAATCTGGAAAGTCTATTAAAACATTGCGTACAGACAATGTACTTGAATTCCTAAATACAAGGTTTGAAAACCTATGCAAAGAGAATGGAATTTATAGACAATTAACAGTGCCCGGTAATCCTCAACAGAATGGCTTGGCTGAAAGATTTAACCGAACTATCCTTGAGAAGGCTCGGTGTATGCTATCGAATGCAAGATTACCAAAGCCATTTTGGGGTGAGGCTGTAAGCACAGCAGCCTATATCATCAATCGAAGTCCATTATCGGCTATTCAGCTAAAAACACCTCAAGAATTATGGATGGGTAAACCACCAAAGTTAAATCATATGAAGATTTTCGGTTGCGCAGCCTATGCTCATAAAAAACGGGGCAAATTGGATATGAGGGCCAAAAAGTACATCTTTATTGGATATCCACCTGGTGTAAAGGGATACAAACTATGGTCAGTTGAACCAGGGGAAATAAAATGCATCATTAGCAGAGATGTAACTTTTAATGAGGAACTTATGCCTTGGGTTGAAGAAGTTGGAAAGAGCCAAGTAACAGCTTCAAATGATTTTAACATCGAGCTAGATTTGCAACAAACTGATTATAGCAGCAGTGTAGAAGCGTATGCAGAGCAAATTGAAGTAGAGTCTCTGATTGAGGCTCATGAAGAAATTTCAGACATGAACTTGGAGTCTTATCAATTAGGGAGAGACAGGGTAAGGAGAACAATCAGACCACCTGCAAGATATGATGAAATAGAATATACAGGCTATGCTCTTAACTGTTTTGAGATGACATAAATGAACGAACCAACAACATATAAGGAAGCAATAGAGTGTGCAGAATCTCATGAATGGCTAAAAGCCATGAATGAGGAGTATTCATCTCTTATTAAAAATGAAACATGGAAATTGGTACCTAAGCAAAGCAAACAATGTGTGATATCTAGCAAGTGGATTTATAAGATCAAGCTGGGCATTCAAATAAATGATAAGCCTAGATACAAGGCACGTCTAGTGGCAAAAGTTTATACGCAAGAGGAAGGTATTGACTTCAATGAAGTGTTTGCACCTGTAGTTAAACATACGTCAATTAGAGCTATGGTTTCAATAGCAGTGCAATATAACCTTGAATTGGAGCAAATGGGCTTGACAACTGCTTTCCTTTATGCAACTTTGGATGAAGAGATATATATGAATCAACCATTAGGCTTTGAAGATAAAACTTGAAAAAATGTTGTTTGTCTGTTGAAGAGAGCTATATACGGTTTGAAGCAGAGTTCACGTCAATGGAACAAATGTTTTGACAGTGCAATCAGCTCAAGAAGTTTCATTCGAAACAGTTATGACAACTGTGTTTATAGAAAAGATACAGAAAGCGGAGATTTTATAATTCTACTCTTATATGTGGACAATATACTTATGTGTTTCAACAGCCAGATTGAAATTAGCATTGTGAAGAAACAACTGCAAGAAGCTTTTGAAATTAAAGACTTAAGGTCAGCTAAACAGATCCTAGGCATGGAATTGATAAGAAACAGAGAAACCAATTCATTGAACATTTTGCAAATGAGTTACCTACAAAAGGTGGTCTCAAAATTCCATATGGACAAGAGCTAAAAAATAGTGAAAACACCAATTGCACAGCACATAAAACTGAGTAATCGACAAGCACCAAAATGTGAAGCAGAAATTGAAGAAATGAAGAGAATACCTTATGCTAACCTCGTTGGAAGCCTGATCTATGCAATGGTATCTTGTAAACCAGAGTTGGCATACTCTATGAGCATTGTTAGTCGCTTTATGGCAAATCCCGGAAGAGCCCATTGGGATGCTTACAAATGGGTGTTGAGATACATAAAAGGCTTAATTTCAAGGGGTTTACAATACTCGAAAGGAGAAGAAAAAGTTGCGAGATTGCTGGTTATGTAGACTCTGATTATGCAGCAGACATGGATAAGAGACGCTCACTCACATTTTTCATTTTCTACTTACACGAAAACGTCGTGAGCTGGAAGGCGACATTGCAAAACGTTGTAGCTTTATCGACCACAGAGGCTGACTATATTGCTTTAGCTGAAGTAGTGAAGGAATCGGTATGGCTGAAAGGGATGATATCTGAGATGACTGGAGAAGATTGTTCTATAGACATGTACTGTGATAGCCAGAGTGCCATTATGATATCGAGAAACCCAGTTCACCATGGAAGGACAAAGCATATTGATGTAAGATTTCATTATGTGCGTGATGTTGTCCAAGCTGGAACGATAGCTTTGCACAAGATAGAAATGGAGCACAATCTCGTGATATCTTCATGAAGGCACTGGGAAGTGATCGTTTTATGTATCTCTGTGATTTGCTCAAGCTAGACAGTGGTTAAGCTTAAGTGTGTGCTCATCGTTTTTTCTTGAAGAACAAAAGCAGGAGCCTAGTTTTCTTTTTCCATAATTGGAGAGTTTCGTTCAAGGGAGGATTTGTTAAATTCAAAATTAAACTTTACTCTTTGTTTTGATTGGACAAAAGCAACTTTACCTTTTTTGTAATTCATGTACAAATAAAGTGGCTGGTTAATAAATGGCCTTTTATTTCCAGCCGTTGGATGGTCTTTAGATGAAGACTTACTATTCATTGTTTTCTACCTAATATAAAATGGGTTTTTTTATCCTATTATACACTGTGAAGAAAAATAAAGAAAAGTCACATTCTCAGTTCGTCTCTAAGTTTTCTTTTATTTTATATTCATCTTCTTGTTTTAGTCATCTACATACTTTCTCTATCACAGTTGGTTTTTCATTTTTTGACTTGCTCGTGTTCTGATTAAATTTACATAGTGGAGTAGGCATAGTCTGAACCACTTAAATCTGGTGTGCAATCTCTACTCCTTTGTTATTTCTCTTTATTGCTTTTAATTCATCTCTATTTGTTTACTTGTTCTTGGATAAGGATGCTATTGATCTGGAATTTGTGTTCAACATTTGTGTAACGGCCCATGTTTTCATTCTGATTTCCCAAGTATGTTTTTCAGTTGTTATGGTTGTTTCGTTGGGCCGTTATTGCTTTTTAGGTCTTGAGGGGCATTTTGGTAATTTGTTGAGCTTCCGGGTTCGTTCTTGCTTCTTGCTGAGATCAGGGCTGTTTTTGTGATTTGCAGGGCAACAGGGTTAGTTTTGCTTTTTGGGAAGAAAAGGGCTTGTTTTGAGAAAAATTGGGTTTTTGGTTTTAAAAGGGATTAATTAAAATAAAAGGAATTAAAAGGTTTTTAATTAAGGAAATTAAAGAAGGGATTTGTTTTGTTAATCGTTCATTTGGTTCCGTTTGTCACATCCAGAGAAAGAGCCAAATCGTTTCTTCTTTTTCCTCCATCAATCCCTTTTGCCGAGCACTTCACTATTCTGCCCCGCAGCCGCATCGTGCCATAAACCGTCCAGCACAGCTCGTCGTTCTACTCTCACTAGGTCGCACAGCCCGTGCTAGTCTCGGCCATTTCACGCTCGCCCGTCGCTCTTTGTCGCTCGCACCAGATCACGTCTAGTCGTGAGCCTTCACCCAGTCGTGCCGCTCATCGTCTCGCCCTGTCCCGATTGCAGCCCTGCGATCACGCTCGCCTCCCTTTGCCTGCGATCGCAGCCTGCCGCACACGCCGAGTCGCTCGCCTTTACTACCGTTCGCCAAGCAACATCGCCGAACCTCACTCGCGCATGCCCTCGCCAGTGCTCGGCCGCTCAGCCCACGAGCATGACTGTGCTGCAGCCCCGCACTCTCGGCCTTGTCCCTTCCTTACCGAGGGCTTGCTCCTTTCGGTTTGGATAACTTTCCGAGCCTTATTCGTTGGATACCTAGATTTTACTTGGCTGTTTAGATGTTAATCATTGTTTGTTATTACTATGCCTAGGTTGAGTTTCGTGTTGGTTTTGCAGCTCAATGAGCAAATCTATTTGTTTGTCTTTTCCCGTTTTCAGGTAAGGATTCCATGTCAGGGTTGTGTGGACCCTACGCTTGCCATTGATTGCATTCTGGCTGATTGTTATTGTTTAAAGAGCACGTTAGTGGATAGGTTCTTGTTGCTTGTACTGTTTGATGAACTGTTGATAGTGGATAAATTCTTGTTTGCAGGTTACTGTCATTTGAGCATGTGCTAGCGGATAGGTCCTTGTGTGTTTATTACTGTTGTATGAGCATGTGCTAATGGATAGGATTGCTGTGACTTGTCTGATAGGACCTGGCATGTAGAATGTTGTACCCTGGATTGCACTATTCTATTTGTAGTGGCTGTTACGTATTTATGACTATTCGTATTTTGAATGTTTTTTGTGCAATGTGGTTTATGGAACTCTGTTAGCTCTATGGTGCAATCTTAGCTAGATCCTGTTAGGTTGTCATCATCCAGAGGCTGAGAGTGGACCAACGTATGTGTCCCCACCGGTCAGGTTTGTGAGGGCAGATTCCTTACCCCCGGTAGCCAGACGTGGAGTAGCTACCACTCCGGCATAAGCCTAGTCTGTGGCCTACTAGAGTGGGGTCCTTTCCTTGGTGAAAGCCTACCTTGGGACGACCTTAGCTTTAAGCGTTGGTGTGAACAGGCTGCCACAGTATGGTGCCGAGGGCCTCCCACCTGTTGTGGATCAGTGGACACCTTTTCGAGTCTTAGGCATGCATACCTATACCGGCATAGTTTGTGCAGGCCTACATTTATCCAATTTGTAGCAACATGCGGTGTGCGTGTATGTGCATTCGATGTCGGGAGGAGAGCTCCCTCGGGCTAGTGTATCAGTACACCTTTCCATTCCGTCTAGAGCCTGACACTTGGGTACTCTCCCAAGTGTCTAGGATCAGTATAGGGAGCTGATCACCTTAGCCGAGAGTTAGAGGCTCTCGAGATTTTGGAGTTATGTTGATAACTTATTCTGGGATCCGTAGTGGATCCCTTAGTCGAGAGTTAAAAACTCTCGAGGTTTGAAAATATTGTTTTTGGACACGTTATGAGATTGCCTACTTGTTGTTTGGCTTGCTTGTATGCTAGGATGCTAGATGATGTGACTTGCATACTGTACCCCGGCTGGGGATTCTTACTGAGTGCCTTTATACTCACCTTTATTTCTGTGATTTTTCCACTAGGTAACTTGAGACAGCACCAGGACGGCTAGAGGGGGAGCTGATGGATCATGGGAGTCTGCTGTCCAGTCTTACTATTTTTATTATCTTTGTTCAGTATGTAGTCAATAACAGAGTTCCATTTTCTTTTATAGTTATGTTTTGAATATGTTTTTAATAAATCTCCGGCCAGAGGCTTACTCTTTTGGACTGTCGTTTTGAATAAGGAACTATTTCTAGATTGAACTTGCATGTTTTATTTATGGTTTTATTTTGAACTAAGGATGTTTTAAATTGTATTGGTTTTAAATTCATGCATGCTGAGTAAGAACTATTTTAGGACTGTTTTTAGAGTCAAGTTCTTACAATTTAGTATCAGGGCTGGAAATTCAATCTGCTGCATTTTGATATGAATTTTTTATTCAAAATTGATTTCTGATGTTAATTCGCTGAAGCCAAGTTCATCTATGCTGCGTTTTTTTATTTGAAATTTTGATTGATCAATTCATCGGCGATCTCTGTTTCGTTTAGATCGATCTAAGTTATCATTGGTGAAATTTGAAGAAGTTGATCCTGGAATCGGCAACGAAATTGATTAAATTTTGAAGAATCGATCACGAATTTGATAGTCAATTCACGTCAGATTGAATCGATCTTGAAATCGAAAGTCGATTCGCTTCAAATCTGTTTGATTCACTACATATCAAAATCGTTTTGAGAAATTAAGTGTTCGGCAAAATTTTGGTCAGATTTAAGACTTGTTACTGGCGAATTTCACCCATTTTTTCATCTTCTGAATGCGTTTTGGCGATTTAGAAGGATTTCAACGGCAATTTTGAAGTGTCTACAGACTTTCTAAGGTATTGCGACGGCGATTTTGTTCTGAAAATTGATTTCAGAGGTGGTTTTAACTAAATCCAACCTTCTTCATTGAAAAGTCCATTGCATCGATTTGAGATTTGCTAAATCAGTGAAGTTTTAAAGATCGCTGAATTAAATTTTCAGCGTGCAGTTTGCAATATTGTATTGTTAGTGTTTTCACGATTTGGAAGCTTCGTGATCGAGTTTTGTGTTGCTAGTGATTTTGCTTCTAGCAGGCTAAGAAATGATGTTGCTGGATCTGCGCTTCAGGGTAAGCTTAAATCTACGTTTGTTGTAGTGTTGTTCGTCAGATTCTGTTTCAACGTAGACTTCGTTATTGCTTGTCTGATTTCGCTCCAGTTAAGTTGCATTTTGACATTAGAAACCCATTATCTTTAAGGAGTTCTTGATTTGAAAGGATGAAATTCAATTTTGAGGTAACATTCTAATATATTTTGCTGAATATTTTAAGTTTCTGAGACTGAAATCAATCATTAAGTATGGCAGTGAGAAATTGACCCTAGATAAAGTTCTTGACTCACTTTACTCTAGGAATTTAGAAATGAAAATTGAGAAGAAGGATTTTGAGGCTCTTTTTGTGAAGAGTAAATCTTCAAAAGGTCAGAGTAGTAAATCTGGTAATTCTAGTTCAAAACCTACTAAGAAGAAGAAAGAGCCGAAAGAGCAGAAAAAGAGTTTTACCTACAATTGCTGCAAAGATGAGGGGCACATCAAGTACAATTGTCCCGTTCTGAAAAAGAAAGGCATGCTACCTGTTAGGAAGCCTAAAACAGATGTCCATGTCCTTGATGGTTATGATTCAGCCGAGGTGCTTATGGTTGGAAATTCTGATGATCGTTATGAAAGTCAATGGATTAAGGATTCAGATTGTACCTTCCATATATCCCCGTATAAGCATCATTTTGAGAATTTGAAAGAAATTGAGACAGACAATGTAACTTTGGGAAATAGCCAACAGTGTGAGGTTAAAGGCATATAGGCTCAGTTCGATTCAACATGGACGACGGTTCTGTCAGAGTGCTATCTGATGTTCGATATGTGCCAGGCCTAAGACATAACCTCATTTCCTTAGGAACTATTGATGCTGCTGGTAATGATTATAGATCTCGCCATGGTTTGTTGATGATTTGCAAAAACAACGAAGTTAAGATGACTGGAAAGCTTGTTAAAGGACTTTATGTTCTTCAAAGTCAAGTTATTCAGGGCGAGGTCAATGTAGTTATTCGATTTTGAAGGCTTCAAGATTATGGCATAATAGATTGGCCCACATCAGTCATAGAAGACTTGATTGCTTATCTAAGTAAGGACTTTTGGGAATTCTGAAGCCATCAACAATTGAAAATTGTGAGCATTGCATTTTGGACAAGTCTACTAGATTGAGTTTTAGAGCTTCACAGTTTAAATCAGAGGGGATGTTAGATTATATCCATTCTGATCTCTAAGGCCCCGCTCGGGTCCAAACTCAAGGTGGATCACGTTACTTTCTTTTACTGATTGATGACCACTCTAGAAAGTTATTGGTCTTTATGCTGAAGAACAAAGGCAAGTCTTTTCATATATTTAAAGAGTAGAAGTTTTTAGTTGAAAAGCAATCTGGGAAGCAAGTGAAGGTCTTGAGAACAAATAATGGGATGGAGTTTCTGAATCAGAACTTTAACGATTTATGCAAACAATCTAGGATCCAGAGATTTATAACTGTTCCAGGCACCCCTCAATAGAATGGATTTGTAGAGAGGTTCAATCAAACAATTTTGGAGAAAGTTAGATGCTTGTTGTCTTTTGCTGGTTTGGCCAAAGTCTCTTGAGGTGGGGTAGTTAACACGATTGCCTACATCATTAATCGAAGTCCCTCGACTACTTTGAATTTAAGACTCCACAAGAAATCTGGATAGGTTCTCCACCAAATCTAAAATATTTGAAAGTGTTTGGTTGTGCAGCCTATGCACATACTAAACAAGATAAGCTAGATTCTAAAGCCAAGAGATGTATTTTTATTGGATATCCTTCTAGAGTGAAAGGATACAAGCTTTGGTCTCTTGAATCAAGAGATCAGAAATGTTTTGTGAGTAGAGATGTTAAATTCAACGAAAAATTATTTCCATGGAAAGAGACTTCTAGCATTGAAGTTAGAGATAATTCAGAAATTGTCAAGCAGATGAGTTTTGAGATTGAGTTACTTGGCAAAGATTCGAACATTGTTTTGACTTCTTATTTTGCTTCTACATCGAGAGATCCTTTTGCTGAGCCATCTGTGCTTATCGATGATAGTGCACAATCTGATCCCGTTGTTGTTGCTCCTGAGCTAGAGGATGTTCCTGTTAGTTCAGAGAGTAATGTTCAGCAAATTGCCCCTATTGTGAATTTGAATATTCAGTCATATCAGCTTACCAGAGATAGGTAGAGAAGTGTAATTAGACCTCCATCGAGATATGATGAAGCTCAGTTTGTAGCTTTTGCTTTGTACTGTTATGATGATGAAAGCATTTTTTAACTGAATACCTACAAGTAAGCTTTGAATTCCAATCATTCTGTTGAATGGATTAAGGAGATGGACCCGAAAATGACATCTTTGAAGAAGAATCAGACTTGGGTTTTAGTGGAACGTCCTGAAAAGTGTAAGATTATTGATTGCAGATGGTTGTTTAAGGTGAAACCAGTATTAAGGGATTTGCTCAACCTCGGTTTAAGGTAAAATTGGTTGCGGAAGGTTACACACAAGAAGAAGGGATTGACTGCATTGAAGTTTTTTCTCTAATTATCAGACATTCTTCTATAAGAGCCTTATTGGCTATGGCTGTTCAATTCAATCTTGAATTGAAGCAGATGGATGTGACTACAGCCTTCTTGCATGGAACGTTGGATGAAGATATCTTTATGAATAACCTCATGGATATGAAGTAGATGGGCAATCTGACATAGTTTGTTATTTGAAAAGGTCCATCTATGGCCTTAAACAGTCTTTGAGGTAGTGAAATAAGTGTTTTGACTCATTCATATATGAAAATGGTTTTGCTAAAAATTCCTTTGACTCTTGTGTTTACAGAAAAACAGTCAATGCAAATTGCTTCATCCTCCTTCTATTGTATGTGGATGATATTCTGATTGCATCGAGCAGTGTTGTTGAGATTAAAAGGGTAAAATATTTGTTGAATACCAAATTTGAGATGAAATATTTGGGTGCTGCAAGGAAAATTTTGGGTATGGAGTTTAGCAGAAACCGTGGTAATCACAGTTTGAGTATCAGTCAACCTAAGTATCTGCTGGTATTGTGAAACGCTTTCATATGGAAAGTTGAAAGTCGGTGAAGACTCCATTAGCTCAGCATTATAAATTATCATCAAAACAGTCACCATCTTCTGATGATGATATTCAACATATGAAAGGTGTTCCTTATTCGAATTTTGTTGGGAGTATTATATATGCCATGATATCGTGTAAGCCAGATTTGGGACACTCGATGAGTGTTATTAACAGGTACATAAGCAATCCTGGTAAGCCACATTGGAAAGCAGCTAACTGGAGGTATAGGTAAAATCACTTAAATTTTATTAACAGGTACATAAATTTTATTATATTGTAAATAAATAATATTAGAAAAAACGTTTTGACACGGGGTGTTGATTTTACCTATCCACTTTCATCGAATTGCTTATTGTAAATTAAATTGCTTATGTAAGATTTAAAAATAATTAATAAAAACAAGGTTAAATTAATATATATATATATATATATATATATATATATATATATATATTGAAATATAAGATTTATGTCAAACGTACCTTTAAACTTTGTAAACATGAATTTTACAAGCTGTTTGAGAAGTATCGGTGCCGTTAAATTTAGATGAAAACTGTTAAAATTTTCTCTTCTTTTAAAAAATGTCAAACTTTAAAAATGTTTCAAAAGTACCTTTAACCTTTAAAAAAATGAACAATCACTCTATCTTTAAAATATTCTAGATATTTAATTATAAAGGAAAATTAAATTGAATGGTAAAAATTTTTGTCACATTTGTAATTTTAACTCACAAATTACTTTATGCCAATTTAGTCGTTTAATTAATTAAATTATTAATTTGATGATTAAAATTAATTTCTTAATATATTTTTCTTTAGATCGTTATCATTTATTTTAAGCATTTATTGTAAGTAGGATATTCTAGTATACTCATTTTAATTTTGAAAAGGTTTTAAAAATATTTCAAATTTTATTTTTTCAATCGATTCATTCGGTTGTTTTCAATCAATTTAACTGATTGGTTTCAATCAATTTAATTGATTGGCTACAATCAATTTAATATGATTGTTTTCATCCGCTTAACTTGATTGAAATTATCAATGTCATTTTATTAAAGTTATCAATTTGTGAGTTGTAATGTCATAAAGTGAGTTGAATGTCTATTGCTAGAATAAGGATTTGTTATATTTGATTTTTTCTAAAACTTTGACATTCATAAAATTTATTTTCTTTTTTATTATTAATGAAAAATCCTCTTTATTTTATATAATTATCATTTTTTTTTCAACGTATAAAAATTTATTTAATGTTAGCTTAATCTAATTACTATTTTTTAGCTCGATATGCCATTAGTTGTAACGTGTTTTAAATTTTCAAGTTTAATATTATATTAACAATTGATAAGAAAAAATTAATAAGTTTAACTAAATCGTAAGGTAACAAATAAACTCTAAATTATAGTGTTAATTTTGATGCAATCATAAATAACAAAATTTGAATTTAAAAGTGGAATTTATTTTTCATTTTTAAAGTTTGACATTAAATTCAAACATTGAGTAGTTAAATCATTTAAATAATTCACGTTAGAAATCAATATCACAAAATAAAATAATGACAAATTATCATTCAATTTTAAAGAAGTGAAAAAATATATCTATAACAAAATCTACTCATTTAGGATTTCAAACTCATCATAACAACAATTTTTTTTTTTTTTTTTTGTCGTGAGTTACAAAAAAATAATTATAATTATGAATTTTGAATTTTTGAAAGTTGAATCAAATTATTGTTGCTACGACCTTTCAAATGTAAATGTATGTTTATTCTCACTAGTAAAAGATATGCAAATAGAAGAAAGAAGGATAATCATTTTCGACCAAAAATATTTTTAAATGTTATTTAAAAATCAATAACATATTATTGGAACAAAATTTTCATATTTTTCATCCAAAGTTATTGGTGATTATATTTCTTAATAATCAAGGGTATTTTTTAACTTTCTTAAAATTTAAGAATATTTTTGAAACTTTTTAAACTTCAAAAGTGTTTTTTAAACAAAATTTTAACAATTTCCATTTTAAAAATCGATAAGGATATTTCTCAAATGTTTTTGTAAAATTTGGAGGTAAGTTTTAAAACTTTTTAAAATTGAAGGTTATGTTTGACATAAACTTTATATTTCAAAGATATTTTTATAATTTAGTTTAACAAAAATAAATCACCTGCATAAATATAATTTAGTTTAAACCCAATAGTTGAACTAAAAATACAAAATTTGTTAACACCCGCAAACTGTCCATTAAACCACCTAGTACATGTTTGTTATTATTGTTTTTAAGGTTTTAACTATTATCATTATTATTGTTGCCTATATTTATATTTCTGCTCCTATTTATTTATTTAGAATGAAATGATTTAGATTCTCTCAAATGCACCTCTCTTGTTCCGATGGAGTAAATTGTACTCTTGTATGATTAAAATAGGTATGATTGCAAAGGAAGCAAAAAAATAAACTATAAAACCAAGAGGTTCACACATAAATCTTAATATCATTTTTGTTACATCATATATTTACTAGGCTATGTTCAAGAAATTTTTTTTTTTTTTAAACCCATTTTCTCACAAGCATTACTACCCTATAGTTTTTTTAGCTTTATTATCAATTACAGATAACATAGAATTGCTCCAAGTCAAATATACTTAACTTTCAAATTTTTACAATTGAGCCATCGAAAAGTAACATGCACTTTAAAAAAATTTAAAAAAAGGGAAAATCTGAGCTATATATTCTAATTTAACCGCACCCAACGGCCTCGAACTAAAAATCTCTCAAAGAAGCATGCCTTGGAGTCCATCATAGCCTCAACCACTAGACTGTCCTTGGGGGACAACATGCAAATTATTAGTATAGGTAACGATCAATTCGTTTAAGTCTTAATCCTAACGTGCATATTTTTATGATCTCTCAATTGAATGTGGTCATAATTCATTCATACATTCCTCTCAAACTCGAGTATTATAAAATATTAACGTTTAAACCTTTTTATAAGAATTCATAAAAAGAAAATTGTCGATAATTGGCAGCATACTCCAATAATTTTCATTTTTTTTAAAAGGCGTAAAAGTTTAAAAAAAATAAAATAAAATAAATAAATAAATAAAAATCCTTGGTCAAAATTTCTATTCTTTTTCATAAAAATAAAAATTTAAAAAAAAAAGTAAGTAAATAAATCCGGTAAAACTGCTAAACAATTACTATAATCCTTACTAAAATTGGAGGAAACGCTTGGAGAAAATAAACTTTGCCACAAAAAGGAATGAACATCCACATATGTGATATATCAAAAAGGAAACTTTATCCTAAAGCATACACCCTAGACATGGCTAGACTATGCGCCACCCTATTACATTGCCTACAAACATGATGAAAAGACAACTTCCACCCTAGACAGACAATAAATTAATATCAACAATGATACTATTCAATTCAGTTAAATCTTGGGAATCGCCTCGAATTGAATTGACAACCTCTGAAGCACTAAGATGGAGGGATAGAAACACCTCCCCCCATTTCAATACCTCACTGCCTTATCTAATTGTTAAGGCTTCTATAACTTACACTTAATCATTTTTTAAACAACTACGGTCAAACTTGTTGCAATAAGGTAGTCTATGTGATTGGGATCAACCCAACCCAAACAACCTTATCTGATCTGCATGAAGTCATAAATTATCTGCATTCATATTCCACATGAAGTTCCGTGTTGAGAAGCATAAGATTGATTGAATAAATTAATCTAATTAATTTATTGGAATCTTTTTATCTTAGTTGCAAAGTCTTTTCCCAAGGAAAGTAATTACAAAGATTGTCGACTCTGAATTGATCTGGTTGGTCTTTATCTCCGGGCCTTAATGGACGACCTAAGTTTCTCTAGTAATCTCTTTTTTATCAAGGATCTTCAATCGATCTTTGACACTATGAATCTGAGCTAAGTAGATCGCTTGGTGGGAGACCTTTATGGAGTTGAGAGAGAACTTTTGAAAGAAGAGAGACTAAGTGTCATTTGGCAATTTAGGTCTAACTTGTCTACAACTATTATAGTAACCTGTTAAAGTGACGAACTTTAATCATAGGGGGTCTCTATTTATTGAGTTTCATCTTCCTCCTCCTCCTAGTGATAGGACACTATTAATTAATTTATTTATTAGACTATTAATCAACTCTTATTTAATTATTAATATATTCAATATATTAATCAATATTTTTATAATATTTATTAAGTAAATATTTTCAGTTAATATATATAATATATTAATTAGTTCTTTTAATTACAATTTATCCAATAAATGTTTATTCATTAATATATCTAATATATCTAATATTAATTAGTTTTATGTATCTCATACATTAAATTAAATCTCTTAAATTAAAATTTCTAACACATTAAATTATTAGTTTGAACTATTCAAACTAAACTCTTCATCTTATGAGCTAGCTTAGGGACTTGATGAACCTACAGATAATAAGCTCCATTGACATGAGATTAATGGGCTAAACTCTTTAACACAAATTCAATCTTCATTCGCTAACTACAGTTTATTCCACTAAATGCTTGAGTTATACTCTTATGCATTGCATGGCAAGGTATGTCTATAGATATAATCTGTCCTCTACAAATTGATCATTCACTAGTTGTTCATAATTACAGTTGAGTCAAAGCCCATTATACCCATATTACATATTTCTCATTAAATTTAACTGATTCCTTTAATGAACAAACTATTTATGGTTTGGCGATAAACCAGTATCATCTCATCCTAGGGAGAGTTGGGTGCCCTTTGTTCAAGCATTTAAATTAGTTCGTAAGAGATTTACTAATTTACTTTCACACAAACAGGGAATAAGTTAATTCCATTTTGTGACGTTACGTTCCTAGCTATTCACTACGACAATCCTTAATGTATGGACATATTGAATAGACATTGTTGGTTATTTTCATTCATGCACATCAAATGAAACTTTCACAAGCATAAGTTCACAACTCACTCAGAATTCAAATGAGTTCAACATATGATCATCCTAGTGAAATATTGATCTTAGTCTAAAATGGAATTACTTAGACATATCAAATATTTATGGCCCCATCTTTTGTAAAATTTTTACATAGATACCACACTCACATGTCTCTACATGAACAATAGTGTTACCAGGACGAGCCACCCAAGCCTTAGTCCATATATTGTAAACAACTTTAGATTATTGACTTGAATAAAGATTAACTCGCATGTCCAACATATTATTCAAGTTTTCATAAGAACCTTGGGTTTTATGCTATTAATTGAATAAACGTGTTCAAATTGGATAATGGTAACTAAATAAAAATTGAAGTCAAATAATAACTCTTGATTAAATTATAATTGAGATGATAAATGCTCTTTAATTACAAAAAAAAAAAAAAAAAAAAAAAAAAATTATGGTATAAACTTTAACAAGTTAATTCGTCTCTAAAGAAAAGGTTCAATTGACCTGCTCGCATGCTTGTCTATAGCTTAGAGAATCCAGAATACAAGTTAACCACCATTCGAGAGAGTGGGTTCTCTCCTAAAGTCTTCCGAAGAAGTCATGTTCCCAAAAGTCAAATATTGGATAGAATCCCTTATATTCCTCTAAAAGAAATTAAATACAAAATATGATTAATAGTAAAATAGTACTAGCACTTCTTCTTTTAGCCAAAGTTACGGCGCTCCTCCCTACATGGTCATTTCCCCTTTTGCCCCTTCGTGTGTTAACTCGCCAGTTGAGCTGGGCCCTATCATACTCCGGGACTGGAAGCAACACCTTATCTTCAAGGGGGAACAAAGAGAACTGCTGCTTGAGGAACTCTGTGGACTCTCTGTGGCATATTCGAATCCTAGCCCCTTCCATTTAATCAACACTTTTGATTCCTTCGCATCATAGTTCCACCTGTAAGTAAGAACGTTCCCTGGTTGTGCTTCCCATTCATAATCCTCGGTGAGCGCCGATGGTCGCTAAATGTAATCGTGATGTTCCCCTATCATTCCTTTTAGTTGAGAGACATGGAATATAAGATGGATGTGAGACCCAGCAGGTAGTTGCAAAAGGTAGGCATCTTGCCTATTCTTTCCAGGACATGAAAAGGCCCTTAAAATTTGGATGACAATTTCTTGTTTCTTCGTTTAGCTAGCGAAGCCTACCGATATGGATAGAGTTTTAGATATAGCTAGGATCCTACCTCGTACTCCACATCATGTCTGTCCTCGTCTACGCGTCTCTTCATCTTATTCTGCGTTATCGTCAGCTGTTCTTTCAAACTGTAACGGCCCAGTTCTTCATTTCGGTTTCTCAGGTACGTTCGGTTAGTTTTTCTGATGTTCGGTTGGGCCGTTAGG